>JASFAX010000465.1:0-61628 GCA_030737875.1 Allium sativum
AAGATTTGCAAGGAATTTAAAGCTATGGGAGGGAAACCTTTTCAAGGATCTGAAACTTTTGTGGAAGCTAGAGATTGGCTTAAGGAGGTGGAAGAGTTGATAGATATCTTTGAGATGGAAGAAGGGAAGAAAGTCAAGTTGGCCGCTTGGTTAATGAAGGGTGAGGCCTCATTCTGGTGGGAGGTCACTAATGGAGAACGCCCCATTGATTCTTGGGCGGATTTTAGGCAAAGATTTGTGGCAAAGTTTCTCTCAAGGGCGGAGGAAAACTTGTATATGGAAAGATTCTTGACTCTAAAGCAAGGAAATCTTTCGGTGAAGGAATATGTTAATAAGTTTAATCAATTGGCAAGGTTTGGCCTAGACATGGTGAATACACCGGAGAAGAAGGCTTTGCGGTTCGTGAAAGGCTTAAATGAACCTATGCATGGGTTGGCTATGACTCATATCCCTATGGGGGCCACCTTTGAGAAGCTAGTTGACATGGCACTCATGTATGAGGAAGAGAAGGGTCCTAATGCTAATAAGGCACCCGAGAAGAAGGGAGATCAAAAGAAACCTCAACAACAGCAAAGCAAAGGTGGGAAAGGCAATGGTGGCAAGGGCAAGAAGAAGAAGTGTTTCAATTGTGGGACACCTAGCCACCTAAGCAAGGATTGTCACAAGAAGAAGAAGACCGGTTGCTTCCACTGTGGCGAAGCAGGGCACTTAGTGAAGGATTGCCCTAAGAAGGGGCAAAGGACGGGATTTACCTCAGGAGGACAGGTGCAAGCTCTTATGGCACCGAGTCAGGCTAGGGGGCAAGTACAGGCTCTCGCGGTTCCACTAATTCAGGAAAGAGGTAGAACTATCTCCGTTGAAAGTCTGGTTTTTCTATTTGATCATCCTGTCCGTACATTGTTTAATTCAGGCGCATCGCATTCGTTTATCTCATCATCATTAGTTGAGTCACTGCACTTAGACACCAGTCTGGTAGATGATCCCTTGGTTGTTTCAAACCCAATTGGGGGCTCCACTTATTTGTCCATGATATGTTTGGGTTTGAAGATTTATATACTTAGCATTGAGTTTAGATGTGATGCTTTTGTATTGGGCTTCACGGGCTATGGGTTGATTTTGGGCATGGACTGGTTATCCAGTAATGGTGCCGTTCTTGATTGCGAAAGGAGAGTTGTTAGGCTGATGACCCGCTTGGGTAACACTCTCGAGATTTCTTGTAATCCCAGGGACTCTGTTATGCTAAGTTATCTTGAATCGCTTGACGCTTCGGTCGAGAGTTTGCAATCTGTTAGAGTGGTCCGGGAATATCCGGATGTGTTTGAGGAGGTGAAGGGCTTACCTCCGAAGCGGGAGATTGACTTCCGAATATATTTGGTGGATAATGCTAAACCGGTATCTTTACCAGTGCGCCACATGGCTCCTCGTGAGAGGAGGGAACTCCATAAGCAAGTAGGGGAGTTGCTTGAGAAGGGGTTCATAAAACGGAGCATATCGGAGTGGGGTGCTCCAGTAGTATTTGCTACAAAGGCGGATGGGTCCCTCAGACTTTGTGTAGACTATAGAGAACTCAACAAGCTCACAAAGAAGAATAGACACCCATTGCCGAGGATAGATGATCTTTTCGATCAGTTGGTTGGCGCTTCGATATTTTCTCAGTTGGACTTAGCCACGGGGTTTCATCAGTTGAGGGTGGCTGAGGATAGTATAGACAAGACTGCCTTTAGAACTCCGGATGGTTTCTATGAGTGGCTGGTGATGCCATTTGGGTTGACGAACGCCCCTGCATACTTTGTTGACTTGATGAGTAGGGTGTTCAGGGAGTTCCTTAATAAATTCGTGGTGGTCTTTGTGGATGATATCTTGGTATTTTCTAAGAGTGAAGAAGAGCATGCCCTACATCTTGGGGAGGTATTGAAGACTCTTCGGGCACATAGCCTTAAGGCTAAATTCTCTAAATGTCACTTCTGGAGGAAGGAGGTGCGATTCTTGGGGCACGTGGTCTCCAAGGAAGGGATAGCTGTGGATCCCGCGAAGGTAGTATCAATTCAGGATTGGAAGGTTCCGAAGAATGCTACCGAAGTGAGAAGTTTCTTGGGGTTGGCGGGTTATTATAGGAAGTTTATTAAAGACTTCGCGAAGATATCAGCCCCATTAACCCGCTTAACAAAGAAGAATCTTGTTTTTACATGGGACGTAGATTGTGATGATGCGTTCCGACGGTTAAAGAGAGCTTTAACCACCGCTCCAGTTTTAGTGTTGCCGGATGGGAGCAAGCCATTTGTTGTCTATACCGATGCTTGTGGGACAGGACTTGGAGACTTCTTAATGCAAGAAGGAAGGGTAATAGCCTATGGTGGAAGGCAGTTGAGGGCACATGAGAAAAATTACCCTACCCATGATTTAGAGTTGGCCGCTATTGTTTTTGCGCTTAAGATTTGGCGCCATTATCTTCTTGGTGAGAGATTCGAATTGTTCACCGACCACAAATCATTGAAGTACTTGTTTTCTCAGAAGGATTTGAATCTGAGACAGCAAAGGTGGATGGAGTTTTTAGCATCCTATGATTTCGAGATAACGTATACCCCTGGCAAGGGTAACGTGGTGGCGGACGCCTTGAGTAGGAAGAGGTTGTCCTTGAGTCCATTGTTCGTGGAACGACAAAGCTTGGAATTTATCTCGATGTTTGATTTCAGACCTTCCATTGATTATGTACCCGGTTTGCTAGCTTCCTTGGAAGTTAGGCCTACTCTTTTGGGGCGGATTGGAGAAGCCCAGAGGGACGACCCACAGTTGGTTGAGTTGATAGAGAAACTCATGAGGGGGGAGTCGTCCAGCCATTTGAGTAGGTACACCCTAGACGATAGGGGGTGCTTGCGTAGAGACGGTAGACTTTGCGTACCGCAAGACGAGGGTTTGAGGAAGGCTATTCTTGATGACGCACACCGTTCTAGGATGACCATTCATCCCGGTGGGGATAAGATGTACCAAGACATGAAGAGGGTTTTCTTCTGGGCCGGTATGAAGAAAGATGTGGCCGAGTATGTCGCTCGATGTTTGGTGTGCCAGCAAGTGAAGGCGGAGCAAAGGAAACCAGGTGGGTTGCTTCACCCATTGGAGGTTCCGCAATGGAAGTGGGATAGCGTCTCGATGGATTTTATTGACGGATTACCCAGGTCGAGGAAAGGTAATACAGGGATTTGGGTGGTGGTAGATAGACTTACTAAGAGCGCCCATTTCATACCTGTGAAGAGCAAGAGGACCGCTCCATGGCTAGCTTCTGTATATCTTCGAGAGATAGTTCGATTGCATGGGGTACCCTCTAGCATAGTTAGTGATCGAGATCCTATCTTCACTAGTGAGTTCTGGAGGAGTTTGCAAGAAGCAGTGGGGACTCAATTGTGTCTGAGCACCGCATATCATCCTCAGACAGACGGCCAGACTGAGAGGGTGAACCGTGTTCTAGAAGACCTTTTGAGGCTTTGTATCTTAGATTTTGGAGGTACATGGGAAGAGCATCTTCCATTAGTGGAGTTCGCATATAATAACAGCTTTCAGTCCAGTATTGGTATGGCTCCTTTCGAAGCTCTCTATGGAAGGCCTTGTCGATCACCTACATGTTGGTGGGAATCTACGGATAAGATCTTGCTAGGGCCCGATATGGTTAGAGAGACTTCTGAGAAGATTGACCTGATTCGAAGAAGGATGAAAGCAGCGCAGGATAGGCAAAAATCTTATGCGGACAAGAGAAGGACGGATCTTGAGTTTGAGGTTGGGGACATGGTTTTTGTTAAGGTATCTCCGTTGAGAAATGTTGTTCGCTTCGGATCCGTTGGGAAGTTAGCACCAAGGTTTGTTGGGCCGTTTCCTATCAAGGAAAGGATTGGACGGATGGCATATAGGGTGGAGTTGCCCGACAGACTTAGTGGTGTTCATGATGTATTCCATGTATCACATCTGAGGAAATGCTTACATGAGACCGCAGAGGTGGTAGAGCCGAGCTTACTTAGAGATGTAGAGGTTGAGCGTGATGCGACGATTCGACGAGCTCCTACTCGCATCCTTGGGTCAGAGACTAGGAAATTGAGGAATCGAGAGGTTCATCTAGTCAAGGTGCAATGGGGAGAAGATGAGAGCAACGCAACTTGGGAGACGGAAGCGAAGATGCGTTCATTGTACCCATTTCTTTTTGAGGGTATGTCTTTACTTTCTCCTTTATCGCTTGTCTAGTACTTATCTTATCTTCGGTATGTCCTCTCGTTAGTACCTTTGGCCTTTAGATAGGGTAATCCTATGGTTGAAACATGTGTTTGAGACATGTTATGGTTGATGGATGCAAGTGTTTGCTAGTGGTTGCTCGTGGATGCATATACACACACTCTAGGCACTAGATCGGCTCAGTCACTTCATATTGCATATTGCATAAAATTGTGTGTAGGAAGATATATTTATGGATGTATAATGATTGTGTTATCACATGGATGATGCATTTTGGTGAATGATTGTGCACTCATGTAGATATTGTATGTATCGATAGGGTTCTCTCGCATACATAATGGATGCATGGCACTATCATGGTTTGCATATGTTCATACATTAGATAGGGAACATATACACACACTTTTTGCATATGCTCATACATCATTAGAAACCATTTAAGGACAATGGATGCCCGTGGTTGATGATTTGAGTAGATGGTTGTTTGGATGGTAGGATATGCATTCTCCTTAGCTTAGGGATTTCGGGGACGAAATCCTTTAAGGAGGGGAGAATGTAACACCCCGAATTTTAGTTAATACTAAAATTCACTAATTACAGGATAAATAATCTCATATGTGGGAATTGGGGGTAACGGGCTGCGTCATTGCGTTCATCTCGGAAAAATACGCGAAATAGAGTCCGAGTTTGCGTAAAACGGGTACCGTATGAAAGAGATATGGACGAACGAAGTTAGGCAGAAAAACCAGAAACAGGCCAGAATTGCACTGGCGCACTTGTGAAGTGCGCCAGAACAAAGATGCACTGGCGCACTTGTGTAGTGCGCCAGTACAAAGATACACTGGCGCACTTGTGAAGTGCGCCCGTGCCGAGCCAAGAAACCTGCACAGTTTCTAGAGAGTTCTGTGGTTGGGTGCACCAGTTTGGGGTTTGGGCTTGGTCTTAGGGCTAGTTTCTGGAAGGTGCCGAAATCTAAGGGTCCTAAATAAATCTAGGGTTAATCTAAGGGCCTAAAACACTCTCTTAATCTATAAATACACCCTAAACCTACCTTAATCCTTACCAAAAATAGAAATAATGGCCTCATGCCGCCAAATTAAATCCTAAGAGAAGCCTCCACTAATCTAAGAAGAAAGTTGCAAGCTAATTCCTCTCTAATCAATCTTTAATCATCATTATCTTCATAGTTAGCAACTAATTCTACTTCATAAGGTTGCTAATCTTGAGTTTGGTGAGTTTCTATCACTTTAACATCAATTGTTAAAGTAAGTAGATTGGGTGTAATGAGACTTATGGTCTTAAATGCGGATTAGTGAGTTTGAATCATGTATAATGATATATTACTCTATGTTGTTCTATGTTTATGCATATTTGATAAGTTGTTTTGTGCATGCTTAATAAGTTGATTTATGCATGTTTAACAAGTTGATATATGCATGTTTAATAAGAGGATTTATGCATATTTAATAAGTGGAATTATGCATGTTTAGTAAAGTGAGTTATGCAAGTTGAAAGTGATATGCAAGTTAAGTATATGTTTAAATGCAAGTTGAAAGTGATATGCAAGTTATGCATGCTTATGCAAGTGTATGGATGCTTATGCAAGTCATGTATATGTTTAAATGCAAGATTTATGTGATATGCAAGTTATGCATGCTTATGCGAGTATATGAATGCTTTTGCAAGATATGTATATGCTCAAATGACATGATATGCAAGTTATGCAAGTATGTGAATGCTTATGCAAGTATGTGGATGCTTATGCAAGTATGTGAATGCTTATGCAAGTTATGTGTATGCTTAAATGCATGTTTAACATGTTATGCAAGTTATGAGAATGCCTATATGCAAGTTCAACATGTTATGCAAGATATGTGTATGATAATATGCAAGCTCATATGCAACATGTTATGCAAATCATGTGTATGATAATATGCAAGTTTGGGTTATATGTAGTTGGGTTAATATATGCTCATATATGCAAGTTGACATCCTCTTAACCCATGACAAAGTTGTATGTTAAATCCATGATATTTGTGATGATCTTCCCCTTATTATGTCATGTAACGAGAACGATTTACGTGGGGAACGATGGGGTTGGTAAATATGTTAATAAATGAATGTTTGGGTATGATTAAGCATACCATAAAAATAAATTACCATAAGTGGGAATTTACCTATTGAGTTAGGTCTACCCCATGGGAATTTACCTATTGAGTTAGGTCTACCCATGTTATGGAAAACTTGATATTAATTAGGGATAATTAATATGGGGGTGATTAATTAGGTGTAATTAATCGACTAAGACACGAGGTTGGACTCATTTGTAGTGTAAAACTGCCCGGACCCGACCGGCTTAACCAGTTGCTACAAATGTCAGCCCAATGTGAGAGGTCTTAGCCATAAATTAAATACGTGATTAAGGTAAAGACACGAGGTTAGACTCTGTTATGACGTAAGACTGCCCGGATTCTACCGGCTTAACCAGGCGGTCATAACAGCCAGTCTAATGTGGGAGGTCTTTACAGGAGATCACGGTCTTAATTAATTAAGAAACACTTAACCATAATAGCATGTAGTGGGACATGAGGGGTTAAGTGGGTGCCTTGGGTGGCATGTGGAATCTAGTGGGTTGCCTTGGGTGGCAATAGAAAATACGATTAGAATACTTAACCAAGAGAAACATGTAATTAAACATGATTAAAGGGTTAAGTGGGATACACTAGATATTTGACAAGCTTAAGTGGGTAGCTTGTGGGGGCCCATTTCAACCAATATCCCAAAACGTATCTTTGTGGGCTCGACCCATGTCGAGTGACGGGACACGCATATTGGGCTTGATTATAAGAGGCCAAAACGGGTTAGCGGTGGCAACGCAAGACCAACGGGTTTCATATGCGTGTGTGGACCCGGGCTGGTAGATAAGCCGTTGTTGCATCGTGTAGATATAAAGCCGTGCACCGTTAGTATTGGGTAGCCACTTTAGGGGAGTGATACACCCCACTGTGGGACCAGCACGGGTATCTACGGTAGGGAGCCGATCGCTTGGGGAGTAGTGGGTACACCTAATGAAGATAGGGGCAGACGGCACCTATGTAGGGGTACACGAAACTACTGGGTACACCTAGTGGAGATAGGGGCAGACGGCACCTATGTAGTGGGCTAGGGGTACATGGAACTACTGGGGAAATTTTCTAAGTCCTTGGAAGGGATCAACCTTTAAGTAGGAATGACTGGTGTGGTGCAGTTAGTAATTATCCTTGGGTGGGTAGATGCGTCCTGACGGTTATCTTAGTTTATCCTAAGTCTACCAAGCTGCTTAGTGTAGCCATTCATCCCCAGATATGACCGTAGGTCAAGTTTATGTCTTCTCTGGTTGCTTTAATGATTGTATTGTTAAAGTTATAGGACTCACTCAGACTTATGTCTGACCCCATTGTTTTTATCTTTTTCCCAACCCTCAGGTCCTACGATGGATCCTAGTGGTAGTAGAGCTTGATCGGATTGCTGTTCCAGTCTTGAGGAGCTTGGATAGATGTAAAGCTCCAGTTATCCAGTTATCTTTTCTTTTGTTA
Source organism: Allium sativum (assembly GCA_030737875.1). Lineage (NCBI taxonomy): Eukaryota > Viridiplantae > Streptophyta > Magnoliopsida > Asparagales > Amaryllidaceae > Allium > Allium sativum. Next base: position 7,791 of record JASFAX010000465.1, read on the forward strand.
TGGCTATTGTATTAGAGAGTGGGATTATGTACTTCTTTATTTTGATGGATATTGTACTTGACTTTTATCGTGGTTTTATGATGTAACCAGACATGTTTATTTCCGCTGTTATGAGATGATGTTTTAAAATTTCAAGTACTATTTATATCTGTCTTGTTGTAATTTTTCTATTCTATATTCACTAAAATACTCCACCGATGCTATGGCATTCCCTTTGTGAGTGACCCTAGCGGGCGTGGGGTGTTACAGACCCCATCTTCACCAGTGAGTTTTGGCGGAGTCTTCAAGAAGCGGTAGGAACGCAGTTATGCTTGAGCACAGCCTATCATCCCCAAACCGACGGCCAAACGGAGAGAGTGAACAGAGTTTTGGAAGACCTTCTAAGACTATGCGTCCTTGACTTCGGAGGGACATGGGAAGACCACCTTCCTTTGGTGGAATTTGCCTACAACAACAGCTATCAAGCAACCATCGGAATGGCGCCCTTCGAAGCTTTATATGGAAGACTGTGCCGATCGCCCACTTGTTGGTGGGAGTCTACTGATAAGCTCATACTTGGACCAGATATGATCCGAGAGACTTCAGAGAAAGTAGACTTAATACGAAGAAGGATGAAGACGGCCCAAGACAGACAAAAGTCCTATGCTGACAAGAGAAGGACCGACCTTGAATTTGAGGTTGGAGACAGAGTTTTTCTCAAGGTATCACCGCTAAGAAACGTTGTTCGTTTTGGAACCACAGGAAAACTGGCACCTAGGTTCGTAGGGCCATTCCCTATCATCGAGAAAATTGGGAAAATGGCCTATAGATTAGAGCTACCCGAGAAGTTGGCTGGAGTCCACAACGTTTTTCACGTTTCACATCTCCGAAAATGTCTACATGAGTCTGCTGAAGTGGTAGAGCCAAATATCCTCGAAGAGGCCGAAGTGGAACGCGAAGCAACCATAAGAAAAGTTCCAACCCGCATCTTAGGAACGGAAGTGAAGAAGCTACGCAACCGTGAAGTCAAGCTCGTCAAAGTTCAGTGGAGCGACGCCGAGGAAGACGCGACTTGGGAAACTGAAGCTAGAATCTGTACAGCCTACCCTTTTCTGTTCGAGGGTACATCCTTGATCTTTCCTTTTCCTTAAGTTGCGCTTTTATATATCCTTTTAGGTATATTTCCTCGACCTTATCTTTTAGGTAGAAACCCTTTGGATGGAAACATGTAGTTGAAACATGTTATTGATGATGGTTGCAAGTGGTTGCAAATGATTGCTAGTGGTTGCTCGTGGTTGCATATACACACACAATCTAGGTTTTAGATCGGCTCAATCACTTCATATTGCATATGCATATATGTTTGCATTCGTATATGATTGAACTCTAATGTGTTGTCATGTGGATGTTGCATTTGTATTGAAAGATTGTGCACTCATGCAGAATCATGAATAGGAAAATTTGCATACATAATAGATTCATGGCACTTACATAATTCGCATTAAGGAGGTCAACTGAATCAGTAGACCGCCTGATTTTGCATTAGATAAGTACATGTACACACACACACTTCGCATATGATCATGAAGCATTAGAAGTCTTTTAAGGACAATGGATGCTCGTGTTTGATGGATGAGTAGATGGATGATTGGATGTTAGGATATACATTTTCCTAAACTTGAAGATTTCGGGGACGAAATCCTTTTAAGTGGGGGAGAATGTAACACCCCGTGTATTCTATAACTATGAAATTCACAAATTTAAGTATAATTAATTTCAAATCAAAGAACTAAGGGAAACGGGATACGCCATTGCGTTCGTCTCGGAAAAATACGCGAAATAGAGTCCGAGTTTTCGAAAAACGGAGTCCGTATGAAGAAGATATGGCCTTCGAAAGTTTCTGAATTAAGTTTAAAATTCGAACAGAATAAAACAGCTCAGAAAAAAAAATTAATAATCGGGCCCAATTGGCCAGGGCGGGAAAATTCCCGCCTAAGGCACCCAGGTCGACTGGGCTGTCGACCTGGTCTAGCCAAGTCGACAGGGCTGTCGACAGGGCTGTCGACCTGGTCCAGAGCCAGGTCGAACCCAGCCCAACCTGGCTGGCCTATTCTATGTTGGCCGATTTTCTATAGTCTGCTTTGTCATTAGGGCTAGGTGGCAGGCTCTAATTGGTCTCTCCTTAGGATGAATGGCTACGATCAATCCAAGCAACATCAATGGTCCTAATCAGTTCATAACCCCTATAAAAAGGACCCTAGACTCAACCCTAATCTATTCATTCAAAAATAAGAACAAAGCCGCCATGTTGCTGAGGAACGACTAAGAGTAGCCACCAATTGGAGAGAGGATTAGGAGACAAATTCTAAGGCATAAAGCAACTCAATCAAATCAAATTGCATCTTCAAATCCCTAAATTTGAGAATTCGCCACACCATTGTAAGTAGAGTATTATTTTGGTATGAACAAATAATTGTGTTGGTTTGTATACTTGAATTGTGGCGATAAAGTAATTCATATTTGTGCGTTACTATGATTCTTATCGATTTGGAATATTGTATACGTTTGGATATTCTCGAATTATGTTATTCATTATGAAAAACTACATGCGGTAGTTTTATGCAAGTATACGTTTGGAATATTCGCAAATTATGCAATCCTTGTTGAAGCTACATGTATGTAGTTGTTTAATTGAAACTCATGCAAGTTTGGGGTTTTTGCTACTATGCCATCATGATGTATATTTTTGTACATAAATCATTTTGTACGTAATTGAAACAAGTTTGGTTGTTATAGTTCATATGAAACTATGTTGAAATTTTGGCACCATGATTTATGTATTAAGACATGCTTTTGTACTAGAAAACCTATTTGCAAACTTATGAATATGACTAGGCTATGATTGATATTTGGCATAATTGAAATCCATGTTAAGTCTATATTATATGATGTCATATGTGATACATAGCTAGGTTAGATTCAAAATCCCTTTTTGCAAGTTTGCATGACCAAAGTAAAAATCATGATTTCATGTTAGAAATATTTATGCCATGGTTATGTGAACAAATTTAACTATACTTTTGTATTAGTCACAAAAGTAGACACCTTTGTAAACATGTAGTAGTCTTATGAACATGATTTGCTTATGTTTGACATTATACCTGAATAAAAATATAGGTTTATGTTGTAGTTAAGCCTATGTGTCGATAGTGATATTCTTAACTTAACTACAAGTTTACATGGTTTGATTCATGTCACTTATGCTTTATGACCAAAGTATATGTCACTACTATGCAAGTACACCAGTTTCTATTTTGTATTTCCAACGTCATATTGCAAGTTCATGCGTTCACATTCCCCTTTTCGTGTATGTAATCACGCTTTAAGCCTCCCCTTTTCGCATGGCTAAGTTGGGCTTTAAAAGGCTAAGCCCAACATATATATAATAAACGGACGTGTTAAACGGGGGAAAATAACGTTGGGTTAAAATTACTAATGAATGAAAATATAAAATAGAAGGGCCCAAATTCAAGTATGGGTTGGGCCCATGATTGGTGTAACCTTTACACCATTAACTTAATAATGGGCCGCAAATATTTACATATAAGAAAATAAAGAAGAAAGACAAAATATGTAAATGTAGAACATACGATGTGTTTAACCCGAGGTTGGATTGAGTTGTGATGTAAACCTGCCCGAAACCGCCCGGTTGTCCAGTAGTCACAACAATACCTATCCAATGTGGGAGGTTAAACATGGAGCCCAATAAGGACCCGAGGTTAGACTGAGTTGTGGCGTAAGACTGCCCGGAACCAACCGGCAACAGGCAGCCACAACAATATCTGTCTAATGTGAGAGGTCAAGGCTTTAATAAGACAATTAAGGCTGAGTCAGGATTGTTAGGATTAAGTGAACTAAAGACTTAATCAAAATGGAACATGCTAAACTAAACGGACTGGTGGGGGTTAGGTTAGGAAACACTTAACCAACTTAGCATGTTGGCTAGAGATAGAAAACCTAGTAACGGGGGACCCTTTTCAGCAGTAACCCTAGAAGGTGTATCAGGATACCCTGAAACTAGGCAGGGTGGGGCACGATTACTGGGCTGATTGTAAGAGGTCAAATCGACGGCGGTGGTGTAGCAGTGTAGGTTCTAACGGGGTGCGGGCGTGCACACACTCCGGCGCAGAAAAATAAAGCACTGGGCACCAGTAGCATACCTGTGCATTCTAAGGTTGTGTCGGGCCGCCGCCATGGGACTTGATACACCCCATGGTGGGACCAACATAGGTAACTACAACATCGGGGGCCGTAAGACACGTGTAACTATGCGAGTAGGAGCCGATCATCATAGAATGGATCACTTCACCCTGATTATGGGGTGCCAGTTGGAAACTAGTTTATATGGGTTCAGAGATTAACATGGGGTACGATAGTATATTCGACCCTAGACAACTTAACCAAGTTATAGTGCTTTTCCACTTCTTGTTTATACTTATCATACCCAGTTCTTTATTCATAGACAGAATAGTCCTAGACTTACTCAGGCTTTATGTCTGACTCTACTTTTCTTTCGTCTTCTTTTCTTCCGTCCCCCCCCCCCCCCCAAGGTCCACAGGGAGGAAACACTGCAGCTTGACCAGCCTTAACATCCAGCTTGAAGAAGAGAAATGTATTGCTTGGACTTTTTCGTTTTGAACTATGGCTTTGGACAACCACTATGGGGCTTTTGCAGTTTTATCTATGTTTTCTTTATGTTTCTTTAAATAATGTAATCAAGACAGATTATGAAAGTGTTATGTTATGTTTTTGGAAAAGATGTAAGACAATTATGGTGATATTGTTGTAGCACGTATTTGCTTTTATGAAATAAAAGTTGTTGTTTTTCCGCTGTTTACAAATATGTGTTCTTATATCTGTCTTGTATCTCTATGACTTATACTTATAAACCTCCACCAAAATTAGGGCATTCCCTTTGAGAGTGACCCTAACGGAGGTGGGGTGTTTCACGCATGCACTCCTTGGGTCCCTTATCCCGTTTCTGACTCTTACCGAGGTGTGAGGTTCGCGAAGTTACGCTATACACAAAGTTATGCCTAAATGGGCTATGCTTTGATCATCAACCACAAGGCACTACTTTTCAACAAAAGCCTTGATCATTTGCATCTTGGCATGCCATATTGACAATCCACGCCATGCAATTAATAACCATCAATATATTACCTCTGAGCTCGTGCATCTCAGAGAAGGGTGTTAAGCAAGAGAATAAATTCTCCTCCACCAAACAGATATATATTAAATAGAAATTAATTTACATGGAATGAAATCCAATGTCAGACACACATCCATTTATAAGTCTATTCTGGGTCTGAATGAAACCGAAGACACCTTATTCCTCGTCCCGTATGTCCGATACGAAAGAGAGGTGCTCGCTTATCCGAACAATCAACAAGTACGTCCGGACAGCTACCACTTTAACCCTTTACTGGGAGCTACCCAATGTCGGGCATCAGTAGTCGTCCATTCGATGTGAAGATTGTCGATCTTCAATCACCGTCTTCATTGTCCTCGATTAAAATCGTCGTATAATTATTTGAAATGAGACTGAACTCGTCCTTTTCAAATAATTCTCGCATATATATAATTTAAATCATTTCATATCGTTAATATTATTTTATAACGATTTATCGTTATTTTTATTTATATAGAAATAGCCAATTTAATTTAAGGACGCTTCGGATCAATAGGCGGCCTTGGTGCTGTTTTTACCCAAATTTGATTTACACATTTCTCGAAATCCAACCGTTGGATTTTAACAAATTTTATATCTTGGAAAGATCTTCCCAAAGCGGTCCTAACGGTTCCAATTTTGGGAAAATCCGACCGTCAGATCTTTCGGTATAATCGTTTAAAATTACGATTCTGAAACGCGAACTACCGCATGCAATTCGTTTAATTTTAATTTATATTTTTTTTATATATAAATATAAATCATTCGACGGTTCTACTGACGTGTTTAACACGCCAAATAAAAGAATGTTTTATTGGCATAACCTATCTAAATATTTATAATGTCAAATAAAAATGTATTCTATTTGCATTCATTTCTATATGTTTCTAATGCTAAACAAGTATGTATTTTATTCACATGACATCTTTGCTAATGACAAATAAAAAGATAATTTTTATTTTCATTATTTGTATGCAATTTCTATTTTTAACTTTAACAAATAAAAAGAAATATTTTATTTGTATATAGTTTCAATGTATAACATGACACATAAAAAAGTTTATTTCTAATTTGCATACAAATTCTAAGGTAAAAAAAAATGTTTCTTTAATTTGCATACAAATTCCAATGTATATTTTGATGATAAAAATGATTCTTTAATTTGCATACAAATTCTAATGTATATTTTAACGATAAAAATGATTCTTTAATTTGCTTACAAATTCTAATGTATATTTTGACGATAAAAATGATTCTTTAATTTGCACACAAATCAAAGTCTAACAGTAATTGATATTTTTTTTGTCGACCATTCTATTTCAACCAAAATGAATAAAGATGGTTATTTGATTTTTGTTGACAATTCTATTTCAACAAAATGATTAAAAGTGATTCATTCATTTTTGTTGACAATACTATTTCAACAAAATGATTAAAAGTGATTCATCCATTTTTGTTGACGATACTATTTCAACAAAATGATTAAAAATGATTCATTCATTTTTGTTGACGATTCTATTTCAACAAAATGATTAAAAGTGTTTAATTCATTTTTGTTGATAATACTATTTCAACAAAATGATTAAAAGTGATATTTCATATTGTTAACAATTCTGATTTTAACAAAATGAATATTTTGTCGTAACACAAATCTATTTAACAAAAATGTAATTTTTGTTTTAACACAAATCTATTTAAAAAAAATTATAATTTTTGTTTTAATACGAATCTATTTAACAAAAATGTAGTTTTTGTTTTAACTTAAGTCTATTTAACAAAAATGTCATTTTTGTTTTAACTCGATTCTATTTAACAAAAATGTCATTTTTGCTTGACTATTTAATTTCAACAAAAATGATATTTTTGTTTGACAAGTTTTATTTTGACAAATATGTAAATTTGTTTCAACTATTTTATTTTGACAAAAATGACAATTTGTTTCAACAAATTATATTTTGACAAAAATGACAATTTAGTTTCAGCTATTATATTTTGACAAAAATGACAATTTAGTTTCAGCTATTATATTTTGACAAAAATGACAATTTAGTTTCAACTATTTGGTTTCAATAAAAAATAATATATTTTGTTTCAATAAAAAAAATGATATATTTTGTTTCACTATTTCTTATAACAAAATGTCCTTTTTATTTCAACTATTTGGTTTTGACAAAAATGATATATTTTGTTACAACTATTTTATTACAACAAAAATGTCCTTTTTATTTCAACTATTTGGTTTTAACAAAACTGATATATTTTTTTTTCAACCATTTTGTTACAACAAAAAGGTCTTTTTTATTTCAACTATTTGGCTTTAACAAAAATGATATATTTTTGTTTCAACCATTTTGTTACAACAAAAATGTCCTTTTTATTTCAACTATTTGGATTTAACAAAAATGATATATTTTTGTCTCAACCATTTTGTTACAACAAAAATGTCCTTTTTATTTCAACTATTTGGTTTTAAAAAAAAACATATATTTTTGTTTCAACCATTTTGTTACAACAAAAATGTCCTTTTTATTTCAACTATTTGGTTTTAACAAAAATGATATATTTTTGTCTCAACGATTTTGTTTTCAACAAAAAATGATATTTTTTGTTTCACTATTTTATTATAACAAAAATGATATATTTGTTTTCAACTATTTTATCATAACAAAAATGATATATTTGTTTTCAACTATCTTATCATAACGAAAATGATATATTTGTTTTCAACAATCTTATTTCAACACAGTAATCATCAATTTAACAGATCTACATAACAACATCAATCATCAATCCCAGATCAAATCACGTATAACATCAAATAGAATTTAACAGCGAACTGAGAAAAATCACAATCATAATTAATTAATTTTAATTATGTATAAAAAATAGTTATCTCACCATGCTTTAAATTCTTTATAATTCAGAATTGAAATTTGCCCAAATTCTGATTTGCTCCAAATTCGTTCTAATTTTGAATTGATTAATTAAACTAGAAAATACCCTTCCCCTACAATCAGGTCGTGGCTGACGTGTTTCACCTTCCTTCAAAACTAGGGCTTGGAATTTCGTGAGACTGGAAGCGCGGGGTGGAGATTGGGTTGTGTCACGTCGAGGGGGGAGGGAAGGCGCGCCAGTCGAGGGGGGAGGGAAGGCACGCCAGTCGAGGGGGGTCTCGGCCAACTTGGTGGCGGCACGACACGCTCTGACGGTCGAAACGGTGGAACTTCGGGTGCACGGTTCTCTTCAAATTTGCAATGATAATTCGCAAACTGCGTATGGATCTGAAGCTCACGAAGTGCTATACAATACTGTTTAAAGGAGTAGGGAATTTTATAGTGTGGATCGAAGGAAATTAGTGGAGGAAGAACTGAGCAATATCGGCCATGAAAATAAAGGGGGGCGGCGGCTACAGTATTCGTATTAGGGTTTGTATTTAGGGTTAAGGTATATTTATAATAAAATATTATTTAATTTCTAGTTTGCAAATAAACCCTTTAATTCTCACTAGCTCCAAATTCAGCCCAACAAGAGTTGTTCCCAGCCAAATACCCCCATTCCGGACACAATGGACTAGGTCCCGTCAGCCCAAACGATCGTTTTCAGTCTGTCTTGATTAAATTAAAATATAAATCATTTAATTATTTAATTTGATCGTACATTTAAATTTACCGGGGCCACATATGGACTCCAAAAATTCCCAAAAAATAAATCTAGCTATGTTTTGACAATACGGTCTTAACAAAATTAATTTCGTCGAATTTGGAGACCGTTTGATAAATGGCTCTTTTAACGGTCAATTAAATTCAATAAAAATTATCGAACACGGTTTAATTTATCACGCTCATATATTAATTCCAAAAATTATGGAAAAATTAAACTTAGTAATAACCTGACATCTAGATCCGACAAAAATGGTCTCATCGAAAACGGAGGTCATTTATAAAATGACTATTTTTAATAGCTTTAATATTATTTAAAAATGGAAATTTTAAATTCTGGCACATTTTCTAACAAAATTTCTTAAAATAAAAATTTTAAATTGATTCTGATTTTTTGGGTTGTTATAATAGATATATGTCTAAAGAGTTGCATGCTATTTTGGAAGGGCGATATCAACCTTAAGAATTGCAAAATATGTAACAGGAAAGATACAAATCAAGAAAGAAAAAGATAAAGGAAGTCTCATATAAACGCATGCATTATTTACTTATTATTCCTAGACTTCAAATGTTACATGCATCCTCAGTAACCGTGCAACATATGAGATGACACAGTGTAAGAACATAGGAGGAATGTGCGTTAACACACCCAGCTGATGGGGAAGCATTTTGACCACAAGTATTCTGATTTTGCATCCGAGAGTTGTAATGTTAGACTTGGTTTATGTACGGATGGAATTTCACCATTTTCTCAATTTGGCGCTAAATATTTATTCTGGCCTATAATTGTTGCACCCTATAATTTACCTCCGTGGATGCGTATGAAAACTCCGTATATGTTTTCACAATTGTCGTCCCTGGTTCTGGTGATCCGACACAAGGAATCGATGTTTATTTACAACCCTTGATTGAAGAATTAGAAAAATTGTGGTATGAAGGAGTACAAATATATGATACTTCGCAAAAAAAGAACTTTCAAATGTATGATTCTCTGTTGTGGACAATTAGCGATTTTCTTGTGTATGCAATGCTTTTAGGTTGGAGTACGGATGGTCGTCTAGCTTGTCCTTACTGCATGGAAGAAACAAGAGCATTTTCTTTACCTCACAGAAAGAAAACTTCAAGGTTTGACTATCATGGATGTTTTCTTCATATTAATTATCCTTTCAGAAGAGATAAGAATTTTTTTACAGCTTATAGGCATGAAACTTTGAGACCACCTACGGTATGGTCAAGTGATAATATTTATGAACTTGTAAAGGATTATCCAAAGATACATGAAACCGAAGTACATACAGAAATTCAAGGTAAATCATTGATTCATAATTGGTGCAAACAAAGCATATTTTGGGAGTTGCCTTATTGGAAAAAATCTCCTAATTTGTTGTAACATTGACATGATGCATAATGAGAAAAACATGTTTGACAATGCATTTAATACAATTTTGAATGCCAAAGGGAAGACGAAAGAAGATTTGAAATCAAGACGTGATATTAAAGTAATATGTAATCGTCCTGAGCTTTATGCAAAGCCAAATGACACCAAAAAACCAAAAGCGTGTTATGAACTAGACAATAATCAAGTTAAAATATTTTTTAAATGGATGGAAGAATTAAGATTCCTGGATGGTATATCTTCTTATCTTCGTAGATGTGTCGACTATAAAAACGATAAATTTAACGGGATGAAAAGCCACGACTGTCATGTTATGATGGAAAATATGTTTCCCGTCATTTCCAAAGAATTGTTGCCCGTAAAAGTTGGGAATGTTGTAACAGAACTTAGTCTGTTCTATAAAGAGCTTTGTTCTACTACATTAAAAATTGATGATCTGCATAAACTAGAGAAAGAAATCTCTATGTTGCTCTGCAAACTGGAAAAAATATATTTCTTCTAGGGTTTTTCAATGTTATGGAGCATTTACCTATTCATCTTCCATTAGAAGCACGTCTTCGAGGGACTGTGCAATATCGATGGATGTATCCATTTGAAAGGTACGTATTCAGTTAATTAAATATTGGTTAATGAACTTTTTTTTGAGCGTGTAGCGGAGTTCATTGCCTAGTACGGTACACCACCTTCATCTTCCGGAGGAGAGAGTTGAGCTTAGTTTGTTTTGATGTTATATACGCTTTGAGAGTGGGTGAGGACTATGTTTGATACATTATGATGGTTTTTTTCGTATATATTGATGTGTGGTTTGGAGATGGTTTAGACATGGTTTTTTGTATATATTGATGCTTGGTTGATGATGCATTATGTAAACTTGGTTTATGTTATGTATTTTGCATGTTTTGTGTTTGATTTTAGTATAATACTATGTTTGGGGATATATGTGATTGGGAATGTGATGTATATGCTTGAAATAGAGTAGTTTCGATGAATATATATATATATATATATATATATATGTGTGTGTGTGTGTGTGTGTGTGTGTGTGTGTGATTGGGAATGTGATGTATATGCTTGAAATAGAGTAGTTTCGATGAATATATATATATATATATATATATATATATATATATATATATATATATATATATATATATATATATATAGTGTGTGTGTGGCTGGAGCGAGTAGTTTAAATTTTCAAAAAAAAAAAAATACTTAAATTTCCAACGACTTACAGGCCCATCTATTTCAACGTCTTCCAACGGCGGTTTTCAATATTTTCCAACTACTAGCTGGCCAAAAATAAAAGACACGTGACCACGTTTCACAGTTGGAAGCCATTGGAAAATAGCCGTTAATGACATTGAAAGTCGTTGGAAACCGTTGATCCGTATACCAACGACATTACCAACGGCTTCCAACGGCCTACCAATGGCCCCTGGTCGTTGGAATGAACTGTTGCTCTTATAGTGTTTCCTTTCTATTTAATAGTTTATAGGACTGAAAACAATTATATCGAAGTATTATATTATATTTGTACATATTCCCAATTAAACATATCTGGTCATACTTTTGATACAATTTTACGTTTAAAATAAGTTTCTGAAGTAATATAATTTAAACTGAGAAATTTTGGTAAAATATTTTTAAGTTTCAAAATATACAGCTGTTTCTTTTTCAAAATTTACAAATATTTGCATTTTTTTTAGAAAAAAGCGAAAATAATATCTTGATCATAGAAACATGCTATTTGTGTTAAACTTTTATTCACCGAGAATAACAAACATTTCCTTTGAAATTAAAATCACGATATAATAACAAAAATTAGGGTGCAATTTAAAGCATGCTTAATGACATTTTCATGTACTAAAACTACATTGATAAAACCAATTTTAATTTTGTTAAATGTTTAAATTGGGTTCATTACTATTTACACTTAAATGGATGTAAATACCATAGGCTAGCTCATCCTTCTATTTTCATTGCATATCTACTCACTTAAATTTGATCATCGCATCCCACTATTTTCCTTTCATACCATATCACTCCCAAAATGCTCTTTATTTATTAAACCATGTTCAGCTATAACGTGATTTCTTTTTGAATCAGCTTGATTAGAGCTAAGTTGTTGCACAAATCTCACATGATCCAAACTAGGTTGTTGCATAAACATCGTCTGATATAAACTGGGTTATTGTAAAAGCTTTGCTTGGTTGAGCGAGGTTCTATATAAATATAACTCCAATAAAGCTTATTTGCGTATTAATTTTTAATGTGAAATGTTGTGATTTTAAATTAAAGGATAAACTTCAGAAAAAATTAAACTGAATAACAACATTAAATACAATAGTATTTTGTATAGTGTAAATCTGAATATGATACTAGTTATAACTAGTATTTTTATACAATGTAAAATCTGAATATAATACTAGTTATATTTAGCATTTTCTACGGTTTAATTCTTTTTTTTTTTTTTTTTTTTTTTTTTTAATCTTTGAACCTTTTATGTTCTTCACTTTTTTTTTTTTTTTTTTGAAAGTTAGTCCTTCAATCTGTTTTTCTTATTAGTAAAAAATAATTAGAGCGGCAAGAAAATCAACATAGTTTTCGAATTCCCGTACGCAGAGAGCTTTTTAATGTAATGCAGGATTCCGCTGCTCTCTGTTCTTCCGGAACAAAAAATGAAGTCATTCCTCATCGTCCGTAAACCCAGAATGCCCAGTATAATCTTCTCGTTCCGCTCCATGTCATCAATTTGCCAACTAACCGAATCCAATCCTATTGACAATATTTCAGACTCCGCAGTAAAAATTCAATCTTTATGTGAAAACAACCGAATTGATTCTGCTATTGCACTTTTAGACTCCCTGCGCACGCATGGCTATACTCCAGATTGTTCAACTCTTTCGGCTATAGTACAGTCGTTGTGCAACTCCGATCGCTATCTGGAAGCTCACAGCCGCCTTTTCCTATTGCTTTCTGCAAATTGGGTCCCGCCACCTCAGGCGGCAAATTCCATGATCTCGCATCTTCTGAATTCAAGAAAGACTCCTCATTTGACGTTAAAATTTGCTAACCAGATCGTTTCAAAAAACCCGTATTTTGTTTTGTCTTTAAGTAATTGTAATAAGATTATCGATCAGTTTTGCGTGCTTGGTAGATTGTGTGAGGCTAGGGAAGTACTGGATTGCATGTTAAGGAGAGGACAGAAGCCCAGTGTGGTAAGTTATACTAGCTTGATTACTGGGTATGTGAAATTTTGTGATTTAGATAACGCGTACAAAGTGTTTAATGAAATGAGCAAGTTGGGTGTTATGCCAAATTCTTTAACTTTGAGCATCTTGATTAGAGGTGTTTTGAGGAAAAGGAGAGTTGATGAAGGGAGAGAGTTAATGTCTAAGCTTTGGGAGAAAATGGAGGAGGAAAAAGGAGGTGACTTGGAAGTGAGAAGTGCAGCATTTGCGAATTTGATCGATTCTTTGTGTAGAGAAGGTTTTTTTGCTGATGTTTTTAAAATTGCAGAGGAAATGCCACAAGGAAAGTTGGTGGAAGAGAAGTTTGCTTATGGGCAAATGATTGATTCATTATGTAAAGTGGGAAGATATCATGGTGCATCAAGGATAGTTTATATCATGAGAAAGCAAGGTTTTATTCCTAGTTTGGTTTCCTATAATAGTATTATTCATGGCTTAAGTAAATATAAGGGTTGTATGAGAGCTTACCAATTGTTTAAAGAAGGAACGGAGTTCGGGTTCGAGCTACCAGAGATTACGTATAAAATACTAGTCGAGGCTCTATGCCATGAAAAGGATATTGTCAAGGCTAAGGATGTAACAGATTTCATGTCTAGGTATAATGGCGTTGATAAAACAAAGATCTATAATATATTTTTGAGCGCTTTAAGACTTGTCGATAATCCAAGTGAGCAACTGAATATGCTTGTGTTGATGCTTCAAAACCAATGCAAACCCAATACAATCACTCTTAACACTATAATCCATGGTTTTTGCAAGACTGGGAAAGTCGAAGAAGCCAACAAGATTCTAAATGACATGTTAAATGGGAAATTTTCTGCTGCGGATGTAGTTACGTTCACCACAATGATTAGCGGATTTCTTGATGTGGGGAAAATTGATGAAGCACTTGTTCTTCTAGATCATACCATGCCACAATATTCATGTGCTCCAAATATTATTACTTACAATGCTGTGCTTTTTGGACTGTGTAAGCTCAAAAGGGTTCACGAGGCAATGAATATTTTCAATAAGATGTCGTCAAAGGGTGTTCTTGCAAACAGTGTCACTTACACTGCGATGATTGATGGTTTTTTTGCAACAGGTCGGATCAAGGATGCAAAAAAGTTTTGGGAAGATATTGTGTGGCCTTCGAAAGTCCACGATGATTTTGTTTATGCTGCTATTATAAGGGGTTTATGCAAGTTAGGAAAGCTAAATGAAGCTTGTGATTTCTTATTTGAGTTGGTAGATTCTGGCATTGATTTAGGGATTGTAAACTACAATATCATTATTGATGCTGCTCAAAAATTAGGATCTAAGAAAGAAGCTTATCAAATGGTTAAAGAAATGAGAAAGAATGGTATAAGACCCGATGCTGTAACTTGGAGGGTGTTGGGCAAGTTTCATATTAGTAAACAAAATACAGAAACGAAGTCTAAACTAAATGTAGAAGACAAACTAGACAATGAGATTTTGGGAAATGTGGATAATGAGAACTGGAATGGTGATATCGATAAGTTTGGAGGACCATCAACAGTAGCTTTCAATCCAGGTCTTACCACTGAAGTTGGTAAAACATGTACAACTGGATCTCCAAATATGAGACATAAAGAACCACTGTCAGCAATAGCTCGAAGAGTGTTTGGGCTACAGCGAGGCAAACAGTGGAATCTATAAACTTCTAACTGTGACTTCAAAGATCTTTTCGCTTTTTTGACGATCATAATTCTGTATCTTCTTTCTGCACACTAAAAGGTTGTTATTTGGAAACTTTCAAACAGTATCCAAAGTCAACACATTTCAGTATTTGTAGATTTACATTAATTTTCTTTTCAATTGGCCTTAAGTCAATCTTCTTAATTCATATGCGGTAGCGTTGCTACCTTAAACATCCTTTAGAAGAACCTATGTTTGTACGCTATGTAGTATTGTGTTGGCATCCCTTCATTTCTGTAGAATGACTCGTGCACTATAGGCGATCTATATCTTACATTTGCGAATCAGGCTGCATACAAGAATACAAATCACAAACATGCTTTAAAAAATTAGTCACGGTCTCTAATAAAGCTTGCATATCTTTTAGGTTATTCAGGCATACTTTTATTTGCTAATTATCATAGCAATTTCATAGAGCGTGCCTCTAAGTTTAATATTCTCAGTTGAGGTATACAAGTTTGAAAATTCCTTTACAGGTTGTAAGACAGGAATTTGCTTTTAGATACTTGAGTCCCAAAAAGGTTTGCATACACCAGAGTTACCCTTTTTGATATATCTGTTGCTTATCAATGCAGCCCTTTCTTTGGAATAAGTGAGAAATTTTGTCGCGTATCTTCCACAGGTGATTCGTCCTGCTGCACGTCGTCTTAGAGTAAATGGGATCATGTTTCTGATTCTTTTAAATATCTTTCGGTACTGTATTGTTTTAATATGAAATTTTGTATTGCAGATAATATGTTTGATGGTTAAAGTACTGCAATACATAATAAAACTTTTGACTGTGTCACATCTTGTTAGCAAAGGCTTAACATAAGTAACTAAAAGCCCACTTATTTTTCTTGAGCCTTTGACATCTTTTATCTCCAGGTTTCCTTCTAGTTAATAATCTCCCGGCAACATGTTTTGTCGTTTTTTATCACTGCCTATGGAAACTTGATCGTCATGAAATGTCTTGACGATCAATCATTTAAATACTTAGAAGTTTTTGGTTTTAATACAATGAGCATTTTCTAATACTTTTTGGACATGCGAAAGGAACTTAGAGCGTACATATTTGTTGACAGCAAAACTACATTTAATTTTAACAAAGAATCAATCACTTATTGGTTAAGATGCTTTGTTCATTGGATGGGAAAGGTCAAATATGGTGGCTAACACCGAAACATTTGAAGTTTATCACATTGAAAAAGCAACATTTAACATGGTACTATATAGACAAATCTTTGTCTTTAAGCTATGTTTTGCGGCTTGATTAAACAATATCTCGTAAACTAGCTATAAAAAGTAAATACACATGAAATTAGTCTCATGTATGTGAATCTCAGTCCTATTTGAATAAATCTACTTGAAGTTAAGCTAGAGACTTAAAGAAGTTAGTGAGAAAGTGGTTTGTTCTTGTTGTAGTCATTGAATTCCTAATCTCTCAACTTATCAAAGTGTGTGTTTCTTAGTTATAAATAATATTATTTTCGCCTCTTCTCATCACAGAGAGAAGATACGCTCCTAATTGAGAAAAGCATAGTTACTGCGTTATATTTAGAGACTGTTCTACAGTGCTTTCCATCAGCTATAAAGAGAGAATGTGTTGCAGTTCTGGTGGATAATAAAATCTTCGTATGGTTTGTCATTTATATTTTTGCTCCAGTTCGTTTGAAATATTTTTCATTTAAAATCACCATGTTCATTTATTTTCATAGTTTTTTTGTTTTCTTGAAATAGGATACTTTGTAGTACATATTAGTACTACAAGTCTTAGGTAGTACAACATACTAGACGTCAAATTATGTTTGAACTACACTACGCAAGTTCAAACATGTGACATCTAGCACAGAAGTCGAAGCGCTTAACTACCGAGACAATGGTGCTGGTCAAAAGTGCCATAATTTACAATTGAAGACAAACACAGCTTATGTGATTTATGCTGTACCGTAGTTTTCCCTAAAATATATGATGAACCAATTGCATATGTGATGGGTTTTTTCTTTTCCTTTTTTCCATAGAGAAAGAAAGAGGGAAAAAACCTCTAGGCCATGAATTCTGAATTTGTTCACTAGTTACATTGCGTACTGCAGCAATTGAAAATTAGTTTCCCTGCAATTTGAACCCAGTTCAGTACATCCCGATAGTACCTTCTCCTGGTTTTGGAGTATAATGTGCTTCATGATTACATTCATTTCTGGTATATCATTTACCCCTTCATCCCATTTTATTTAAAGCTGAGCTTGCTTTATAATCTCTCATTCTTACTTTCATATTTTCGATAAATATAGATCATAACCCGTTATGTGGTTCTTGCAATAGCATTCATGCACTGGCATTACATAAGAAATTTTTGAATAACCAGTAATGTAAGAGTGCTTGACTTACACAGCTCAGTATTTTTTCCCATGTTTAGGTAAGTGGTCAGAAAATTTGATTTCATCCGTGGGGAAAAAAGAGACTACAAATGGCATCACATTTTGGGTAAGCAGCTTACCAATTTTATAATAGATTTTGAAAGCCCTAAATTTCCTGGTTTTGATTCTGATGCTGATAATAATAGCATGTGCTTTTATTGGCTACAATAAATGTATGCTTCTGCAATCACCTTAGACTGATGACTAAATTTATATTACATTGTCAAGGTTTTAAAAAAATTGCTTTAGCAGAAAGTTCAGGTTGCCTCCTTATACATGATAATTATAACCAAATAAATCTTCTAAAGTATAATGAACCTTTGTGCTTGCATTATATATAACTTTCTTGATTTGTCATAAAATATTAGTGTAAGCAATTTTTACCATAAACAATTTCTTGTGAGATTCCAAAAGATGACATTTATTGGTCACCATCGTAGCATTTGTCTCATGCTGGGTAATTCAGTGGAGATTGCGTGGATATGGTTAAAAATAAGTGGGTAATCTAACTTGTAGAGTACACTGATAAGTGGCAGTTCTAATTGGTCTTATATCTGCATAAATTTGTCGTTTGGGAGTTTAAGGAATTAGCTTACTTGTTGAAAATCTGTCCTTTGGTAACTGATTGAAGGGATAATCATGTCTTCAACTGATATTTGTGAATGACTGTATGATTTCTGTTTTATCGGAGTACTGTGGGCCTCAAGACTGATTGCTTTGAAATGGAAACCACGCAATCAAAAATAAGGAAAGGTTAAGGAAGGCTTATATGGATTCCAAGAATGATCTGGCAATCATTATGTAAGGACCACACAAAAATCTGGAAATTGGAATAGTTTTATGGAAAAAGCGACTGATTCTACATGTGAGCTTTTAATTATCATTGCCCTCAACAGTATCATAAGCTTACACGTATTTAAGGGACATATTGGAAATTCAGATATTATCTCTGCCACTTTGTTTTGATCATGCCCCTTGGTTGCCTAGACATTTAGCATTATGGCATTCAGGATATTATCCTGTCAGCAATAGGTAATGTTTAGAAGTTTAAAAATAATAACACGGAAGTATGATTTGTGATTATTCGTTATAATTTACCTCATTATGCCTAATTTTTGAGTGAAATTTTCCTATGGGACACAGGGAAGATAATTGACTGAACCTGGACAATCCATTATGGTCTTCATACTGTATATTCAGTGTACTGCATTTTCGGGTCCCTTTTAGGTACAATGATGCGGATGAGGAATCAAGAAATTTAGTAATGTGGGAAACAGATACAATTTAATGAGGTCGGTTTATAATGTCAGTGATTGTTGGATTGAGTAATACTTGATGAAAGTGTAAATAACCGACTGATATTGCTGCTAGATGAGGGTTGATGTGAAGCTATGTTATTACTCCCTATGTAACTTTTATTGCCCCAGACATTGTCAGACACGATATTGGATTTTCATGATATATTGAACTTGACTACAACTCTGTACTTTGAACTGGACTGAATTAAGTTGTTTTATTTAATGAAACATTAGTGGTTTAATATAATGGCTCATTATATCTTGGCACTGAATCAGTGTGGGATATTTAGTGGTTGCCATTATGATAAAACTGGGGATGAGAACAAATCTTTGTAAGATGCTGAATCTGGTTTAGTTTGCCCAAGTTGACCAATTGTACATGCCAACTTGAGCAAAGGAGGGTCTAGTGGTCTGGTGCTATGAATTCATGTTTGTTCTTGTCTGGGAAAAAATTCAATAGTGCATGGTTTTAACGGAAGTATAAATGATAATTACTTGAAATTAGAAGCAGCTGACCGCTCTATTGGGTCTTGCCTGTGTTAATAATGTATCAATTTTAGTGCTACTGTAACTGATAAATCTTGCATCGGCATTTTATTTGTATTCATGTACCATGAGTCATTCACCTCTCTTTACTGAATCGCTTATGTGTATTGTGTGTTCCATATGAAAGCAAATTTAACGATTTTTGCCAATTTTTGCTACATGAACCATAATAAGTTGTAGCTATTACTCTAGCATTTATATTTTGAGTTGTAAGTACTACCAGCCATTTCTGCCATGAATTGAGTTTTTCCTTCAATATATTTTCTTTCCTTGACTCCACTTTTTATGCATTTCTGACGTTCTTCTAGGTCTGATTGATACAATGGGTTCAAACAAATTAAAATGGGTCGAAATAATCTCGGATAATTTCCATGTGAAGTAATTGATTCAACTTTACTTAATTGTATGATAGGAGGTCCATCAACTACTACTTTCTAGTGAAGACATCATCTGCACCCAGTCAGTCCTAACAATGCCATAATATTTGGAGCGATGCAGATGCTGGACCTGTTTAAATCCAGTAAAATGCATTTAGAGAAATGGGGATGAACAGTTTCAAGGTACATATTTATAGACTAATACCATAAATATTATGAAAGTTAACCTTGTTTTTCTTGCATCCCAACTCCCATTTGACCATTTAATTAGTATCTCTGGTGGGGTTATATTTAATTTGTATCTTGGCCCATTAGTTAAAGGCAGGTAAAAGAGGGGATATTGGAGTGTTCATGGCAATGCTCTTTAATTCTTCCTTTTTACCTTTGTTCCTTTAAGCCTCAGCTCACATATACATTACATATTATATATGGGATAGTCTATTGATCCTCAATTTTTATATCCCCATCATTTTCTTTTCGTATAAAATATTTCAGATTGTGCTATCTTTATAAACACACTCACACGTATCAATACTTAGTACGTAGATCATGCATACAAAAATTCAAATATTTTTTGGACTTCAAACTTACATTTTAAATCAGTGGTTAAAATAAATAAAAATTGACTGGTTATATTCAGTTACCATTTTGAAGGGTTTAAATGTTTTGAAATGATTCAAAAATGGTCAGTATAAGGAAAAGAAAGCGAAAAACATTGAAGTTGCTCCTTCCAAAAGGAGCACATACAATTTGAGATAATCAGTTCCATTGTTGGACGAGAAAGCGTTAACATTTTATGTATGAATGATTACAATTCTTCATCTTTTTGCATGTCTTGAGTAATATAGATGTTAGATGTGATTATCGATATATATATATATATATATATATATATATATATATATATATATATATATATATATACACACACACACACACACAATTTGTCTATATCAGTTCCAAAAGGGATACTCCTGTTTTGCAGCACCCCTTTATCACCCTACCCTACCGTGAACTACACTAATTCAAATCCAACAAGAATTTGTAGATGTTCAGTCCATACATATACAATCATCTATCCAAAATTTGAGCTCATTCCGACATTGTAACATTTTCAAAATCTTAACTAAATTATTCACCGTTCAGACATTTATTCGAACCGTTTAATATAAACATCAAGTATATTATTCTACGAATGTTGGAACGAGCTCAAATATTGGATAGATGATAATATGTGGACTTAACATCTACAAATTTCTGTTGGATTTGGATTAGTGTAGCTCACGGTAGGGTAGAGGTGTTAAATGGATGCTGCAAAACCGGGGGGGGGGGGGTGTTTATTTAGATACAAAATTTTGACACAATCTTTCCATGAATTCCACCCCTTCACATATTCACATAAGGACAAAAAGATCCAACGGTCGAGGCTTCATGTCTCTAAGTTTGTGTCAAATTTGTGTTCAAATAGCCATCACCATATATATATATATATATATATATATATATATATAATGCAAGCCTTTTGCTATGAATCTGTGCGAAATTGTGGAATTACTGTAGTACTATCATTTTTTTTCTTGAAAATGATTTTTTTTCCTTTTTCTTTATTGCTGAAAAAAAAGGAGGAAGAAATAAATACTCAAGAATAAACTTTGAGGGATTCAACTTTAACCTTTTGTCTTCCTTTGAACTGGGTATATCCGGTGCAATGTCAACTATGGTAATTGGCTTGTTTTGGCCTTTGATCATATGCCACCTTGCTTTTTGAGCACATGAAAAAGGTTCACTTTTTAAGACCAGAAAGCCCCTCATTTCACATCAAATAGTTAACAACCTTGCGAAATTAAAAATGTATCTGGGCCTTTACAATGATTGAGACAAATCTAAGCACTGACATGAGCCCAGCTCACTGGTGGGCCCATCTTGTTTGTGGGCCCAGCCCTCCAATTTCAGTGATCGACCTGTTGTCGGTGCAATTCAATTCACATGACTCATTTCCAAACTGTCAGGATTTGAAGACATGTGCTTAATTCTATATCAGCTTCACAGGGTCTGTTACTGTCGTTTATCATATGGTTTTTTTTGGTTACTCGGCCCATATTTGATTTGAGTGATCTTAATTATTCACTGAAAAGAATAAATCATGATTGAAATATTTGTTATAATCTTTTTTAAACCATAGAAAATGAAGCATTGTTTTTGATCCCCTATGGATGTTTGTTTACTTCAATCAATTTAGATAAACACGAATATTTATAGGTTTATGTAACGTAGCTATGATATATTTGTTATTATAATATCTCTGTTATAATATATATATTTATATAATTCATAAACAAAGATTATATATTTATACTTTAATGTTTGGAGTAGTAACCTGATTAAGCCAGTCAGCTTTTTGCATAATAAATTTGACGTTCATTGTCAATGAGAGAAAAGTAATAGTAATTAGCATTCATACATATGCATACATATATATACATAGATACATGCGCGCGCGCGC
The DNA here is from genome assembly GCA_030737875.1 of Allium sativum. Classification (NCBI taxonomy): domain Eukaryota; kingdom Viridiplantae; phylum Streptophyta; class Magnoliopsida; order Asparagales; family Amaryllidaceae; genus Allium; species Allium sativum. The sequence continues at coordinate 30,127 of JASFAX010000465.1, forward strand.
GCGCACACACACACACACACACACACACACACACACACACACACACACACATATATATTATATATATATATATATATATATATGAGGGAGGTTTTATGGCACCCCAAATTTATAGCCTCCTAAATGCCCCTCATCCTAGATCACCCATTTATATTTAAATAAGTTAGAGGGGGGAGAGAGAGTTAGTGGGAAGAGAGAGAAACGGGAATGTGTGGTGGAAATCAAGAGGCTAAAGGGGTGCTGCACTATTTGGGGTGCTCCTGATCCTCTCTCTCTCTCTCTCTCTCTCTCTCTATATATATATATCTATATATATATATATATATATATATATATATATATATCATGGCTAATCATATGAATAGTTCTGATAAATAAATTGTATTATTTATATGTATAAGAAATAAATAAATGCATTTAACTTTTATGCTTGAATTTGGGTAACATGGTTTAGCATATTGGACATGTGATGTACTCTGTTTTGTTTGTATGTTCCCTGCATTGATTTTTTTTTTTTTTTCTGTAACAAAAGATCTCTTGGCTGTGATTGCAAACTGGATAAACTTAACGGCGTTTCAATTTCTGTATCAAATTTATTTGATGTGCAAATTGAAACAATAAAAAGTGGCCTACATCAAGATCACTGTTTTATTATGTTTATTGGTGAATATTTGAATTTTCTTGCTTTGTTGTAAGCCAAATGTGTTCACTTTGAATCACAGTACAAGAAGATAAACCAAAAAATGAGCTCCAAGTAATTCAGTGTTCTCTCTCTCTTTTTATTTTTACTTATATATATAGATGAATGATGAGATTAAACATGTCATTTCAGTGCATATAAAACACATTGAAAGTACTATAATCTAGTTGGCATGTCTGAGATCGATGCTTGCAAAGTAGCAAATTTTAGCTGAACTAGCTTTTATAGTTGGGTTATATTGTTGATTGACATACGAATGCCCCAACTCTTGGATGGACCACCATTTGCTAGAATTACAGGTAACATGATATAGCACAATATTGCATGTGATGTACTTACTGTGTTGTTTATCTGTTTCTTCATTAATGATTACCTTGATCTATAGTTTTTCTTTTTGCGAGTAAAGTTCTCCCATTGCTTTATTGTGTAATTACTATTATTTAAAGGATACTACTATATATGAGTCTGATCATTGTTCACATGTTACCTGCAGAATTAGCTGTTGTTTTTCACTCTTATATGCAAGTTTGACATCAGGTATGGTACCACCACAGTTATTCAACAGAGTTTGAGTTTGAGTATATACAGTTATTTCGGTTAGTTGCAGTTGATTACAAATATCATATTGGGAGCAGCATATCATGTTTGACACGACTATATTATATTTGGTCGAAATAGTAGATCAAAGCAGTTGTATGTAATAAATCAATGCCCATACAATGGTAGGGTCATTACAAGAGAAAAATGGAAACACAGAGACAATGTTGCCTCCTCTATCTAGGGTAGGTTTAGGCAAGGGCAAATAATTGGGTGTACGCAGAGTAATTACAAGGATGGAGATGGATACGATTAGTAATATCATGGTGGTCGTAGTAATGTGACTCGATTTGACATTGTTTGTTGTTTGTCGGATGCGAATGGGATGTTTATCTTTTTATATAGTGGCATGGCCCTTTAATGGTGATGGAAATGTATTTATTTTGTCGATCACTGGTTTTTGGGAAACGATAGTTGCCATTGTCGATGTTATCGCCACAAACGATATCAATCGAATATGATTGATTACCATGTATTGAGGACGCGGTATGGGGGAGGACGTTGGGATATTTTTTCAGTAAACAGATAGTTAAAACATTGTCATGTTGTGTGCACATGAATACATCCATGAATGTGTGTATGTATACATAAGTACAAACACATAGATGCATACATAAGATGCACATAAGAAGTGTGTATAACTTAAAATCAAATAAAACTTTAAAATTGTTCAGTCTATATTATGATGTCATTCCTACAAAAAAAGATCGTTTTCAAATTTTCTAGCAAATTCAAAATATTAATTTAGTACCAAACGTTAAAATATGTATTATTATTTGAGTGTATTAGGATTATCCAATTTATTTAAAATGTTACGAAGATGATCTTAAACCATGTGTGAACGTTAGAGCAATTTTTCGATTTGATTTCAAATGCTCACTTAAAATCTTAGAATTGTAGATGGAGTGTGGTGGACAGCGCGCGCGCATACACGCACTTTTATAAATCTTATTTGACATCTATGCTTTACTCAATAATATACCTTCTGGGTGAATTAGTTTTAATTTTAGTTTTATTTATTTATTTAAGAAAAGTCATAAATATGATTCCAGTAAATCAACAGTATTATTTTACTTGGATCCAGGTTTGCATCTTTTACTTTTTTTTATTCAGTGATTAAGTTAAATAATTGAATGGATCCCTGCACCAACTTAAACAATGTACATGTGATAACTAAGTTTTGCATATTTATTGTGGTTAATCTAGGACCAGTCTTGAGTTGTTGATCTAATCCTTATTATTGACTGACTATTTTCGTTTCATACCTGAACAGTAAACCTTTTAAAAGAAAAAAAAAAGCAAGTGAAAGGGACTTTTCTCAACACGGCATTTGAAGTTGATTACAGAGAATAAAGTTTAAAGGCAAAAGGTATGAAAATTACGTCTTAATTAAGATTTGGCTTGTTAGATTTCTTAACAATGAAACTTTCCTTGATTTCTTAACAAAGAGACTTTCCTAGAAGCAGCAAGAATAATCTAAATTAACACTTTGGTCATCAATTTTGGCTTTGAACCCTTTATGCTTAGAATCCAGACTTGTTATGAAAGCAAAAACACATATTGTTTTTATTTCATTTTCACCAAGCTTAGTAGAAAGTAGACGCTATAATTTGTCTTCATTCCTAATGTATATCCACATAGTGACGATAAAACGAAATGGTGTGCACGCATACTGTTATCAAATTTTTTTGCTTAGCGTTATTATAGGCTTTACAAGCTGTACTTTTGTTGTCCTTAGATGATTCGACTGTAAGGTGTCTTAAATCATCAAAAATAGTTTAAAAATGAACGTAGATCAACGCATGATATTGCTGACTCTGAAAGAAGAGTTTTGAAGCACCGAAACTTATGATAAATAAATTTCATGCAGCATTATCTTTGGTCTAAGATCTTGAAGAAACGTTGGAGATGTTCATATGTATAATCGCATCTAAAGGAAATAAAAATAAAAATACACATCCAAACAGGACACTGATAAAAATGCAATGATTAATGAAGTAGCCAGCAAAAAGTCAATATAGAGGAATTGGTTTAGTCATTAAGTAGCCAGCTAATTATTGTTATTTGTATGTATAATAGGAGCTGGACCCAAACGCATTGTCATTTGCCTGGCTACAGCATCTGAATTAGAACAGAGAGATTGCACTGGATGAATTAGACATTGCCATGCAACTATGTTTTCTGACATACAGATGATCCTTGCTTTATTCTCATTCTTCTATGATAAAGGGCAGCAACAAAAAAAAAAGGTAAAACCTTGACACCTTGTTTTCAAACCTGGTACATTTTTAGGTAAAAGGAATAACATACCTGAAAGCTGTATGGCTGTATACCATTTGGAAAATAGTAACAATTATAAATGACTCGTTTTTAGTGTATACTCCTTTAAGGAGCAACAAAAATGTAATGGGTGCTTTTGGCCAAAGCTTTTGATGCATGTGTTTATGTTTGCGTCCGTTAATATCTACTGATAAGTTAGTGTTGGGAAACAATGGCCGAGTCGTGAACTAGGTCGCTTTCTTGAAGACGATTCGGCGATCTGGCCAGTGGTGCAAAACCAGTTCGTACTTTCGCCGCCGCCTCTAGGATAAAACAACCTCTCTAAAATGAATAATTGATTTGCTTTGCACAACAAATCAGTGCAGATTTGCACTTTTTAATTTAACTGCTCGAAAATTTCCGAAAGAATATTTATTTTTTTAATGGCAGAGGAAGAGAAAACAGATTTTATTTTATTTTTTCTGTTGTAATCTCGTCTACAACTGAAGATAATATATAGACGAAAAATAGGATCTGCTGAAAATACTGGGTCAAGAGTTTACCGCTTCATAAATAAAAGTCGGCTCAGAAATATTTTGTATTTAAAAATAATTCGAAAAACGCAGTGTTTTCTGGACAAAAAATATAAGTGTCTACACCACATAGCCAAGACCCAAGGCCCAAGGCCAATCCCGAACCGAGCCGAGTCGAGCCGGGTCAAGTCGGTCGGTCGCGCACGCGTGTGTGGTGGTCATGATGCATGGTCTCCCTCCTCACAACAAAGCATGCATTGGGAGCCCAAGGCCCCAACATGACTTCTTAGAAACAAGTATAAATACTTGCATCTTTCTTATAATCCCATGATGTGAGACTATTCACAAATAGGAGCCATCATAAACTTATTTCATATTTTAAATAATTCATAACATTTCCATCAATCCCCCACTTGAATTTTTTAAAATATTATCGAGCAGTTTCTAAAAACATAAGACTGTGCATAAACAAAAGTGTCTTCCGACTTGAACCTTTGCGCAGTGAATAAGATTCAGTTTTTACTAGAGTGACACGTAGTCTTGAACTCTATTTCTGACATCAAACCACACACAATCTTTTCTATAGTGCAATCAAATAAGCCCGTGCGTTTATGGCCATGCGCATCTATCCCAGTTTAGTGAACGCTCTAGAAGTTTTGCCCAAAACTTCATAGGAAACGACCACATTTCCACATTCACAAAGGTGAGTCTATCAAGAGCACTCCTGAAGTTAGGTACTCCACTTCAGATAGAGTATAGATCTCATTAAGAGTTTTTATTAACTCATCCTCTAATCACTTCAGGAATACATGCTTCTTAATCTAAAATTTAGCATGTTCATCTACTATCACTACACAACTTGTTTTTACCCATTGAACCTAGTTCTTGGGATCTCCAGTCATTTAGGTCGGGTTACCATTGTGCGTGATTCCACAATCACAGGGCAGTAGTCCCATTCTTTTAGAATTATTAAGGACTTTCTTTCTGGACAGTCCTTTCGTCAAAGGTTCTGCCAAATTATCATCACCTTATATGTGATGTTCTCTAACAATACTGTGCATACGACTGTCATTTCTTACCGTTGTAATATCGGTTTTGTTTTTCTTTCAATAGTCGTCAAATTTTTCATCACTATATATGTGATGTTCTTTTACAGTATTGTACTTACGACGTCGTCTTTTACCGTTGTAATAACGGTTCTATACCGTTGTAATAACAGTTCTATACTTTTTGCAATAGCCGCGGTACTGTCGCAATCAATTACACCACTGGTGTCGGTTTTTTCCTTATGGGGATCTCAAGTAGCAGATTTCTTTCGTACTCTGCTTCTTCACTAGCTGTGGCTAGTGCTATTATCTCAGTCACTATAGTATAATGAGTCAAGATATTCTGTTTCTTAGATTTTCCAAAAAGCAGTTCTTCCAGCAATGCTAAATATATAGCCAGTGGTCGTAAAAGAATCATCAGATAAAGTATTTCAGTCCGTATCATAATATCCTTCAAGTACAACTGAAAACTTTTCATAATGTAATCCAAGATTCATAGTTTATTTTAGGTATCTTATGACCCTCTCAATAGCATGTTAATGCTCTATACTAGATCTACTGGTAAACTTGCACAATAATCTCATGACATAGGCAATGTCAGGTCTAGTACAATCAGTGGCATCCCGAAGATTGCCAATGATGCTCTCATAATCAGACTGTTTTACACCCTCACCAGTGTTCTTAAATAACTTTACACTAGGATCATATGGTGTACATGCAAGTTTACAGTCAATATAATTGTATTTCTTTGGAGTCTTCTCAGTTTAATGGGATTGATCCAAAGAAAATCCCCTTTTTGGCATAGTAATCTTAATATCAGGGATTACACTCGCTTCACCTAGATCTTTCATATTAAAATTGGCACTTAATAAGGATTTGACTGAATTTATGGCATGAATGTTTGACTCAAAGATGAGTAAGTCACCTACATAAAGGCATATAATAGTGCAAATGTCATTCTCAGATTTGTAATAAATGCATTTGTCACTTTCATTCATAATTATCAATTTTTTCATGTCATTGTTTAGATACTTGTTTTAAACCATATAATGATTTATCTAATTTGCATACTTTATGTTCTTGACCATGTATTACAAATCCTTCAGGCTGGTCCATATAAATTTCTTCTTCTAATTCACCGTTCAAAAATGTGGTTTTTACATCCATTTGGTGTATTCGTAAATTATGAATAGAGACAAGTGAGATTAATACCCAAATGAATGTAATTCTAGTTACTGGTGAAAAATGTCAAAGAAACATATATTTTCTTTTTGCTTAAAACCTTTAGCTACTAGTCGTGTTTTATATTTATCAATAGTGCCATCAGGTTTTAATTTTTAAGAACCCATTTACAGCTTATAGATTTACAACGGGGGTACATCTACCAAATGCCAAGTCTTATTGGGTTCCAGAGAATCCATCTCATCATTTATAGCCTCTTGCCAAAAAATTGGCATCTAAAGAAGGTAAGGCCTCTTGGAGATTTAAGGGATCCTCCTCTATAGTAAAAACACAAAAATCCGGACCAAAGTCTTTTACGATTCTCGTTCTTTTACTTCTTCTAGGTTCAACTTCAGAATTTTCATTAAATTCTGTTCTAATAGGCATACTAGAAGTGTCCCCACTATTCCTTAATTTAAAAAAAATATTTCATAACAATCGGCACCATTTGTTTCAATTATATTATGTGTATTTATGTCATAAAAAAAAACTGTATGCTTTGCTATTAATAGCATAGCCTATAAATACACATTCATATACTCTACTAGTCAATTTTATTAACTTAGGGTTTGGAGCGCAAACATGTTAAACAAAGTCAAGTTCTAAAATATGACACATTGGATTTATAATTCTTTTTAAAATTTCATAAGGTGAAATTTTATTCTTAGATTAAGGGATTCTAAACATAACATAACATGCAGTCAATAAAATATCCCCCCACTAATGTTTTGTTGCACCGAAATTTAATAAAATGACAATTACTAATTCGGTAAAGGTCCTATTTTTTCAGCTTTACCGTTCATTTCAGGTGAATATGGTGCAGTTCTCTTATGTACAATATATCACATAAAAAATCCAGAGTAGAATTTGATTCGTATTCTGTTCCTCTATCACTATGTAGTCTCTTAATTTTCCTATTTGCTTGATTTCAATTTTGAATGTTTCAAACATATCAGATGCATCACAACTTTAAGAATCAATGTCTTTCCAATCATATGCTTTATTTTCATTATTACCAGTCTCTACAGCTTAAGTAGTGTGAGGATCTCACAACACACTTTCTGATCGTCAGCAACCGTGTATATTGTGAATATATCACGATCATAGCAAACATGGCGAGAAACACCAATGTCTACCCACCAACCCTGTGATTCACCAACAAGGTGAATCTCAGTTATCATAGCCGTTAGAGGCTCCTCAGTCAGGTTTGCCTGCGGTGCAGGGTCTGGCCTGTTCCGACACTTTTGTGCCATATGACCTGGTTTTCTACATTTGTATTATAGAATAACTGTCCAGAATCATTCATTTGGGTTGGTTGTTGTTGTCGTTTATGGTTTCCTTGCGGATTCCATTCTGTTATTTACTGGCCGATTGTGGATGCTTACTATTTTAAATGTTCATATGTTTGAGAATTTATATTTTCTCATAGGAAGATATTCATAAACTCAGAGACTAACATAATTGAATCACAGAAAAAATTAATTTCTGCATTTTTACTTATTAGTCTTAATAGATACTTAGAACTCAATCTCGAATTAAGTCAGAAAATCAAAATCTGCATAAGCATTCATTACGCTATGTATCTCATAGAGGAAATCTCACAAAAGACAGTGATATCTAGCATTAGTTGTCTATTGGTAATGAAAACTTTGATTTTAATTCAGTATGGAACTATGTTCGGTCAAATTCTCTGATTTGGGATTGTACATGTGCTCCCAGAATGTCCTTAAACACATTTCTGGTTTCAAATAATAAGTTCACTACCAAAGATAAGATTATCACTTGGAATGTATCTACCGATTCTAAGTGTAATTTGTGCTCAATACCTTCATGAAGACATAAAACTTCTTTATCTTAACTGCTCATATTCCAAGCAAATTTGGAACTATCTTAGGTGTAACTTGAAAATTCCTAGATCTAACAATTATGAGCAGCATCTTGTTTAAAAATTGTCTACCATTCATGGTTCCATATTTGTTTTTATTGCACATAATCAGCATAGAGAATAAATCTCATTAATAGAATGTACCTTCATGAAGTCTGATTCTCCAAGTGATTACTCCTTTTTATTATCCAGCTTCTTCTACCACTTGCGGCAGAACTTTGTTGGAAAATAATGCAACTGTCTGGTTGCAATTTGATGAGCAGTCTCTCTAGCAGGTCCAATTTGTTCTGCTCGCCAATTCTAGCTCTTCACTATCCAATCGTTTGTCGCGATGAATCATCATCGACAAGTACCATGGGGTCCAGATCTCCGACCCCTACCGCTGGCTCGAGGATCCAGATGTTGATCAAGTTGACTGAATTTGTTCTTAAGCATTGCGATTTGAGATTAGGTCGCCGAGACTGAATGAGGCAGCAGACAAAGCCATTGTTTCATTTATCGTCTTCAAATTGTTGGGAAACAATGGCTGAGTCGCGGACTAGGTCGCTTTCTTGAAGACGATTCGGCGATCTGGCCGGTGGTGCAAAACCAGTTCGTACTTTCGCCGCCGCCTCGAGGATAAAACAGCCTCTCTAAAATGAATAACTGATTTGCTTTGCACAACAAATCAGTGTAGATTTGCACTTTCTAATTTAACTACTCGAAAATTTCCGAAAGAATATTTATTTTTTTAATGGCGGAGGAAGAGAAAACAGATTTTATTTTAATTTTTCTGTTGTAATCTCGTCTACAACTGAAGATAATATATAGACGAAAAATAGGATCTGCTGAAAATACTGGGTCAAGAGTTTATCGCTTCATAAATAAAAGTCGGCTCAGAAATATTTTCTGTATTTAAAAATAATTCGAAAAACGCAGTGTTTTCTGGACCAAAAATATAAGTATCTACACCACATAGCCAAGGCCCAAGCCCAATCCCGAACCGAGCCGAGCTGAGCAGGGCCGGGTCGAGTCGGTCGGTTGGTCGCGCGCGTGTGTGGTGGTCATGATGCATGGTCTCCATCCTCACAACAAAGCATGCATTGGGAGCCCAAGGCCCCAACATGACTTCTTAGTAACAAGTATAAATACTTGTATCTTTCTTATAATCCCATGATGTGGGACTATTCACAAATAGGAGCCATCATAAACTTATTTCATATTTTAAATAATTAATAACATTTCCAACAGTTAGGGAGTGCATTCTCCAATAAGAATTTGACTGTTACTACCGATAAGTTAGACACTACGTCCTCCATTTTGATGAAACTTAGATGCTGTTTGGTTTAAATTATGTTTTGAGTTTTCAATATTGATTACAAAAAATAAATGAAGTCAAAGGACGGTAGAGGAAATGAAAACAAGATGAAGAGGGTGACGAAAGAGATAGAGGACGACGAAATGACAAATTATCTTTCGTTCTTTCGTTACTTTTCAAAACATCGAAAATAAATAAAATATGTTTTTTGTTTTAGGTATTAATTTCATTTTTTTAAATGATCGTTTTTCATGATGTACTTGCATTGTTCGCATTTTTATATGGATGAAAAACTAAAACTAAAAACAATAGACATCATTTTATAGTTTGAACTCTAAAGTTTGTTGGATTAACATCCTGTAATATTAATTTAGTTAGTTAATTATTTGAAGGTATGAGTTTCATTACTATACATAACTTGATTGCATTTTCCTATGCAAATTCATAATGACATGGTATATAATATTATAAAATATAATATCATCCATATCTTAAAATTATAACAAACATCAAGTGTAAAATATGTGTTCAACGATTTATCATAACATGACATAAGTATATTCGGCAACATAAGCTAAGCGAAAAAGACTCCATACAAATATCGTGTTTGTTGATTTCAAAATTGAGTTTGTGTTTATCATGACATGACATAAGTATATTTGACAACATAAGCTAAGAGGAAAAGACTCCATACAAATATCGTGTTTGTTGATTTCAAAATTGAGTTTGTGTTCAACGATTTATCATAACATGACATAAGTATATTTGACAACATAAGCTAAGCGGAAAAGACTCCATACAAATATCGCGTTTGTTGATTTCAAAGTTGAGTTGAAGGGAACTTATGGTACTTAAATCTAGCAGATAATAGTAAATAGAGGAAAAAAAAGAACAAAATGAAATCTTATAGTGGCTCGATAAGTCTCTTATCTGCTTCTCTCTTTATTTTTTATTGTTTTGAGTTCGAAAGAGTAAAAGAGAAAACTAGGAAAATTTAAAGTAACAAGTACATAAGCACTGACAAGTTCTTAGGCTTAAAACCATCGCCGTGTCTTCATAGGTTACTATTCTGAAGGAAATAGGAGATGATCAAATTAAAAATTAAATGCACTTAACTTATTTTGGTTACTTTTCTTTCTTCTTATTAAACCTTGAAGTTGCTTGTCCAATCTCCGATAGAAGCACTAGATGACAGGTGTTTTGAGATGTGGTTGGAGTATAAGCAAAAGCATGAGGCCCAATTGAAATACAAACTTCTTAATACCGAGATGACCTCTCGTGACCAACAATTTACATTTGCTTCAAACTTCATGAATTTAGAAGTCTAACTTCATATCCCTTCTAAATGTGTTTCCAATTTCGTGAGTCGTTCCGTCTTCGTTTTGTCCTTCTAATTCGGGTTAAATTCTATTGGCTAAGAACCATGTTAACACTTGTACCATATTGTATGCTTTCATTGAAACTAAAGCATGCTCTGGATTGAGCCAGGTTTTGACGCTCTGTCTCTTGACTTTGGCTAATTGTTCAGGATCTACTTTGAGCCACCATCTTTGTCCCATTGATATCTATTCAACCTCTTTGAATAGCTAAATTTTTGTTCTTCATGTTAAGGATTGGATCTATGCTCCGTAGATCGTTTGACTCCTCGGATGAGCTTTATCTTTCCTTAGCATGCATGCCAAAGTTTTGTAGGGAAGTGATACACGTACCGGTACCAAGAGAAAGCTCTCGGTACTAGTAGCTTTCCTTCAACTTGAAGTTTGTAAAAGGACTTGTGCTTACTTCCCCATTTCCTTATGTCATTCATATCTTGTGTTGATTGCTTTGCACTGGGACTATCTGCTTAGAGCCATTCGACTTCCACTCCTTAGACTTTGTCGCTGATCATCCATTCATGTCTATCAACTAACTCGAGCCCACTGCCGATCTTTAGATCCATGCCGTCACCAAGTCCTCGACAACGTGACACCTTGAATCCTCGTTAAAAGTACTCAGGCCCAACAATCCCAAGATTTACACATAATAAATGTGAAGTTAGATTTAACTAAGGTGGGTAGCTGATCCTCGGTTTTGGTACACGTTGGGTCTGATGGCTCTATCGTCGATTACAAATTGGTAAGAGATAGTTGGAGTTTGTGTTGCACTTGATTTATGATGTATTCAAGCTTTGCCTTGGTCGTGTGAGCGCTTTCCTAGAGATAGGTATGATTATCGGACTTCAGCTAACTTCTGTCGGTACACCATTGATATCGCATTGCTGCTTAAATTCTAGTTGGATGGTTTATCTCTAGAACGATCACACTGGACAATTCTATTAGATTGCTTTCGCTATAGCACTTTCCATGTTCTTAAAAAGAAAAGCTTTTGCATTGCTTTGGACAACAGTTCTATTATCAACTATTCGTCGATAGTGGCTAAGATCTGATACACAATTCTATGGTGCAGAGTAGCTAGCTTTTTCTAGCACGTGCTATCTACACAGGATAGTCAGTTCGTTGTGTATAAGATAAGAGATACACACTGTATTGATTAATGATTTTCACTTGCCTCATTCAATCATCGGTATTCAATTGGTCAACACATGTAGACATCCTCTAAATGTCAACCATTGGTCACACGAGTTCAACGGTGAAAATAAACATGTCGAACCGTGTTTAATGCCTAGCTTTATTGTTTAGTCTTTGGCGATTGTGCATCTACTCCTCTTGAAGCCGAGTTCATTATGGCATGGATTCCACTTTTGAACTTCCTACCCCTAGATGATTAATAATTTTAGACCTTCAGAGAAGTGTAGTTTTGATTCAAGAAGTTCCCTTCTCTGGGGACATATTAGCCTAGGGATTTTGAATGATCCACCCAATCTCAATTATTCTCATTGCAAAAGCACTCGAAAATATTTATCGCTTTCATAGATTTCTTGAGGATGGCGTTAATTTTCCTATCCAGGGTGAGAAGACATATCTTCCTCCTTCTGGATATACAACCTGTAATAAATATATGTGTATAGGCGGTTCAGTGCCACCCTTCAATCCTTTTATGCAGATGGTTCTTCCAAGTTGGCATTGGATCGGGTCCACTTGAACGTACATGCCTCTCGAATTCTATATACTTTATCTTCATGAATCACTTCAATAGAGCTCCAACTTTCCAAAAGCTCGCTTACCTCTTGCACTTTAAGCAATGACATGAGGCTCCCCGATATAGTATCATTGAGGCTTGTTGTAGAAGTAAAGTCATCAAAGTCCTTTATCAAACGCTCATACTTCAAAATGAATACTTTTATTTATGATGCTTTAGAGGTTCAATAGGCCTTATATATCTAGAAGCGAGTTTCTTTCTTCCTGTTCTTGCTTAGGCTAACCTGTCAAAGTGCTTAACTTATTGTGATTCATTTACATGCATTCCTTCTTGGGATGATCGTTACAAACGTACCACCACTCTGGATCATCTAAGATAATCAGACACCACCGCTTACCTCTAACCAATGAGAACTTTTGATGATGTAAATTGCTAGCTCCTGGTCGAATTACTATCCTTGGCCTATCTTCTCTGTGCAGTTCTAGAGCATCTGCACGGGCCACCCACTGTACTCGCAGCTCCGACGAGAATCTATAAGGAAAAACTAAAGGTCCTAAGGTGCTAAGCGTGCAGAAGGGCTTACTATGAGAAGGACTGCAATGCCTATTATAATAAATTCCACCGGCGAAGAGGTTGAAGGTAATGGAATATAAACTATCCTTGAGGAAATTAAGAACCTAGGAAGAAGAGAAAGGAAAATTTTGGCAGTAGAAGCAGAAGGGGAGGAAGAATTGGATTGTAACAACCTGAAATTTCGGGTAGTAAATATTTTAAATATTGAGGTTATTTAAATATTTAAATGTTGGATTTAATATTATAAAATTGGTTTTATAACCTCGATTAAATCCCTTTATAAATAATAATTAAAGAGAATAAAACATGTTGAGTTTTTGTTTACAAAGATAAGTAGTTCAAAGAAAAATCGATAATGTGACCGAAAACAGTTTTATCGATAAACGAGGTTTTGCTTATTAAAAGTTGTTAGAATATCATGCGCATGTAGTAACATTAGAAGAACACATATGTGTATTTTCATATCATAGAAGTAACATACAAATGTATATGTGTACATGTTCTAGAATATGATAAATGACTTAAAATGATAGGGACACGTGTCATCAAATGAAAGGAACACATGTCTTGTAAGTAAATAAGGTTAAGACACATACACACATTAGGTGTCCATGTGTAGAAACATCTAAAGACACCTAAGTAGGAATGTGTCTTCATTCTAAAACATGCATGAAGGTAAGGACAAGTGTCCCAAAACCAAATTACCAAACTAGCCTTGAAAACTACTATATAAAGGGTGAAAAAGTTCATTCTTTTTCATGCATTCACAAACATAAGACCAAGAAAAGAAAAATAAGGGAGGTTTGGAAGAAGCCTAGAGGGTAAATACAATATCAAGACACAAGTACAAGGTGAGAAAAATTATTTAAGTACATGTATTCATTTCACATTTTGAAGAAAAGTTGAGAAATTTATGAATAAATGATTGGACTTGAAACACTGAAAATGACGTTCGGTATTTTGGGTATAACTGTTGCAATTATTAATGAAATTATGTGTAACAACCCGCAAAAATCAGGACCAATTTAAAAATTTTATTTTAGAAAATTTTAATGAATTTTGACAATATAAAATAATTTATTTAAATAATAATGATCACAAATTTGATTTAAATCGAAGTTAGAATGAATGATTTAATTTTAATTAACAAAAGAGTTAGAAATAGCGCAGTAGTTTGAAAAGTCAAACTTGAACTTTGACTGATCGTACAGGATGCAAAATTTAACGGATTTTAGTGAAACCAAAAATATTAGAATCTATTTAAAAATATCTTTCCAACGAATCCGAAAAATTGAAATTTCATAGCGGAAATCAAAAGTTATGGCCAATTCAATATTTAGAAAGGTCGCTATGAAATTTATAAAGGTCAAAATGCTACTTTTTGCATACGAAGGAATTTGAACTCGAAACCACTTCCATTGAGTTCAGAATGATGTTTCTACATTGAAAAACAGTAAACACTTATATATTTTGAGTTTCGGGATTTATTTGTTTAAAAATGTATTTTTAATATTAAATATATTGGCCTTAAAAATAGTCATTTTTCAAACGACCTCGGTTTTCGACGAAATCACTTTTGTTGGAACCGGAATGTCAAATTATTGCTAGGTTTCAATTTTCAGAATTTTTCGAATTAATATGTGAGCGTGGCGAAATAAAATGTGTTTTGACTATTTACAGTTAAATTTAAACGCCTTAAAAATAGTCATTTTTCAAACAGTCTCGGAATTCGACGAAAATAATTTTGTTGGATTCGTATCGTCATAAGAAAGCTAAAAATATTTTTTTTTTTAAGAATTTTCTGAGATCGTATGTGACCCCGGCATATTTAAATGTACGGTAGGAATTAAATAATTAATTTAATATTGTATTTTCAATTAAAACCGAAAAAAAAACGTACAGACATCAGAACTGGACCTTGGGACATAGCCCATCGCGTTCAGAAGGCCTCAAAACCTTAAGAACGACAGTAAGCAGGCCCAAATCCGAGAAAGTCGAAAAATCCACTTTATTTCATGAAATTCGGAATTAAATATTAAAATATTATTAAATCCGAAAATCCTAACCCTAATTTGGCCAGCCGCCATGTCCAAACCGAAGGCCAGAAATCACCCAAATTCAAACGCTAATATCTCTCAATCCGTTCGACGAAAATTGACGTATGACCTACCAAATCGAAGAGAATTCAGAGAGCTACAAATCTATACGGTTAAGATCGGATTTAGGTGCACGAATTTCACGAATTTTAGCCGAGAAGGGGCTGCGGTTTATGTTGATTTGCGGATCATAGGGGAGGCCGAGTTCAACGTGGTTGATGGTGTAGGTGGCTCTCGGCATGGCGGTCGCGGTGGTGGTGTTGGATCGAGGTTCGGTGGACTGGTGGGCCGCGCGCAAGGGGGAGGTTGAAGGTGGAAGATGGGTTTAACGTGTTCGGCCGTGCGTGAAGAAGAAGGGTCCGATCCCTTTTTTTTAATTATTTTATTATTTTAATATTTTAATTATCCAATGTTTGAAATTCAATAACTTTCTCATACGAGGTCCGATTGACGAACCGTAAGTTGCGCTGGACTCGTCTTTCCGAGCTCTTCGCGATGGAACAGACCGCGGCTGAAACGGAGACAGTTGATTTTCCGCCAAAATTTGAGGTGAGAGTTCAAATCTTTATTATTTAATTAATTATTAATTTATTTTCCCACATTAAAATAATTGTATGATGATGATGATTTAGTTCTGAAATGTTTTGTATGTATGAATTATCGATTGTTGCTTGTGGTGTGCTTATTGTTCATGTTATGCTTAAATCCGTCTTTAAATTGTATATGTTATTGAGTTTAAATTGCAGTTGGAAAATTAAATCTAAATTTCGATTTAAAAATATTTTATTCAGATCTAGACGTTCTAATTTATTTTATTATAATGTCATTTTCATTTTTCTGAAATGAACAAAGAAATGGAACGACAAATAAAACTTTATTTTTATTTGTTGATGTTACAATGAAATTTGAACGACAAATAAAGCGTACCCCTATTTGTTGATACTACAATATAATCGGAATGACGAAAAAAAAAACTCTTTTTATTGGTTGATCTTACTATGGAAATTGAATGACAAATAGAATATTATTTTTATTTGTTTGTTTACAATAGACTATGAACAACGAACAAAATATATTTCTTTTTGTTTGCCTTAAAGGTTAACAACAAAGTTCTCATTTTTGGCTGCATAAAAAGAAAACAAAAACTCTCAATTTTGTTGCATTAAAAGTTAACAAACAAAAATTCATATTTTTGTCATTGAATAAAAATGAAACAAAAATTCATATTTTTGTCATTGAATATAGATGAAACAAAAATCCATACTTTTGTCATTGAAAAAAAAAAAAGAAAGAAAATTTCCTTTTTTTTGAATTGATGTGAAATATCAATTCAATATTGAAATGAAAGGATTGTGTTTTGTTTGCATTTCTCAAACAGAAATGTACAAAGGAATAAAAAGATTGTATTTTGTTTGCATCCCTCGATGCGAACAAAATGACAAAATATAGCTTTACATTTAAAATAAAAAGAATTATATTTTTCTTGCATTTCTCAATGCAAACAAAATGTTTAAATAAAAAGAGAATTATATTTTGTTTGCATCCCTTGACGCGAACAAAGTATTGAAATAAAGATTTACATTAAAATTTATATTTTTATTTGTGTTTTCAAGACACAAATGAACTTGAAACAAAACTTACTTTTTATTTATTTTTATTTATTTACATTTCATAATGTAAATATCACTTGAAAATAAAACTTACCTTTTTATTTATATTTTATAATGTAAATATGACCTGAAAACTAAAACTTATTTTATTATTTGCATATTATAATGCAAATGAGACTTGAAAACAAAACTTACATTTTTGTTAACATTTCATGATGTGAATATAACTTGATGATAAAGCTATTTTTATTATTTGCATAATATAATGAAAATAAAACTTGAAAATAAAATTTACATTTTTATTTGCACTTTATAATACGAATATAACATTGAAAATAAAACTTACCCTTTTTCATTTGCATTTTATAATGCAAATACAACATAAGGATAGAACCTACTTTTTATATGCAATTTACAATGTAAAATAAAAAGTACATTTTTTATATGTAATTAGAAAGGGGATTTGCAAAAAAAAAAAAAAAAAAAAACTTACATTTTTATAAGTAATTTATGATGGGATATATAATTGTAAAATAAAGTTTACATTTTCATATGTGGTAAGAAATTGAAAATTCGCATTGATATTAAAATAACACTTTTGTAAAGATATTGCATTAGAATAAAAAGAAAATTTTTGTCGCTTTTTCTTTTTAGAATTAAAAACATATTTTGTCACTTTTTTTTCTTTTTAACATGAAAAGGGTCATTTTTGTCGCTTCTTCTTTTTAACATTAAAAGAACATTTTTATGTCATGTTTCTTTTTAGCATTAAAAGAAGCATTTTTGTTGTTTTTCCTTTTAGTAATAAAAAGAACATTTTGCTTTCATTTCTTATGATAATATTTTATTGTCATTTTGAATGCGGTAAAAATAGAATTGTTAATGTTGAATCTTTTATCGTCATTTTGAATGCGGTGAAAATAGAATAGTTAATGTTGTCATTTTTATCGATATTTTTGGTGCGATAAAAATAGACAATGTTAGTGATTCATTTTTATCGACATTTTTGGTGCGATAAAAATAGACAATGTTAGTGATTCATTTTTATCGACATTTTTGGTGCGATAAAAATAGACATTAAAAAAAAATCAAAGAATTACAATTTTATGTAAAATTGCTTTCATTGAAAAGAATAAATATAGAAGACGAGATTTTTGTTGTTAATAATAAACAATGTAAAAGGGAACATTTACATTTTGATGTAAATAAACAATAAAAAGAAAAATTACATTCAAAATGTAAGTTAGAATAAAAAGGACATTTAGTTAAAAAAAAATGTAAATTACAATAAAAAGTATAGAAATAAAGATCACATTTTTATTGGCCGTTTATAGGCAATAAAAAGAGACAGTTTTATCGTCGTGTTATATATTGTGTATTACACTGTCATAAACAAGTTACCTGACTTGTTTATGTGATTGGGTCGATAATTTTCACACATCGCCCAAGTGCACAAATGAATTAATTATTTGTTTGTTGGTTGAAACCCCACACGGGTGTTGGGATGAAAATTAACATACACTAATCCCAATATTTAGTTGTATGTTGATCGTTAGATCGACAGGCTGTGATGAGCGTTATTATTAAATTTTGACGCTTACACAGTGGAAGTTACACTTTGGATGTAAATGGATGACTTGATGATTATATTGTTATTGTTATATATATGATGTGTGAAATCCATATAATCCAAATTATATGGTAAATGGTTGAGTCGCATTTCGATTCAGGTGTTCTTTAAAATAAGAATATTCTTACATTAGAAATTCTTTTATATAAAGGGTATATTTTCTAAAAAAATATTTTAATTAAGTATATGTTATAATAAAGAATATTTGTAAAAGATTAAAATCTGTTATATAAAGGATATTTTTAATGATTATTTAAAATATGTTTTCTTATAATAATTAATATTTAAAGAGGAATCCTTTAATTAAGATTATTAGAATTTGCAATCTTATTTTATGATATGAAATAAGTTGAGATTGAAGTGGATTTATCGTGGACGGTGTTTTTAAATGACATTCGTCCTTTAATCCAATTTACATTGAAATTACTATTTGGAATTTATAAATCTATTGTATAGATTTAAAAAGGCATTTTCTAAAAATCTAGTTTTCCAATTTAATATATATTAAATTGGAATTAAGTGGAAATTCTATTGGTAATAATCGAGATAGGCTTCTGTAATAGAAGACCGATATTATATATGGAATTTAAGAGGCTTTGCCGTTATTCCATGTATATTGTTAGTCCGATACAGAAATTTATATCGATTATGTACTGATTGATTTCTGTGGAATTCCATATTTAGGAAATTGATTTGTGGGTTTATCGTGAACTGTGTTTTAAATGACACGAGTTCTTTAACCCGTTTAAAAGAAGATTTATTCTTTAAAATAAATGATCTGTGAAAATGATTGTTGATATTAAATCAAATTCAGAATTTTTAATAAATCTTTTAAGGAAGATTTATGATTTAATTTATTAATTTATCTTTGATAAAATTTATGAAAATCTTTTAATATGAATATCTTATTAAAAGAATATTCGGGGTCGGAATGTGACATAATGTGTGATTTTCCAATATTTGATTTTTAATCACAAAATACGCGAGTTATTCAGAAAGACCGGGTTTAACCCATTCTGAATAATCATCACGACGAGCAAGAGTCGAAGATGAAGACGGTGGTAGAAGACCGAAGGTTTTCACATCGTTGGGATGATGATGACTGGTATCTTGAATTGGGACAGTACATTCCAAGGCAAGGTATTTGGTAATGATCGTGCAAACGTATTTGGAGATCGACGGACACGTTGTTTCGCTCAAACCCAGAGCGGACTTGTAAATGGATTGCGTGTCTGACATTGTATTCTCTTCTACTGTATTTGTTGAATGCTACTGATTATATATTTCTGTTTGGTGGTGGAGAATTTATTCTTCACTTAACCCCCTTCTCTAAGACGTATGAGCTTAGAGGTTATATATATATTGGTAGATGATCAATGATATGGTAGAGTCTGACAATGTGGCATGCTAAGATGCAATTGATTAAGGCTTTGTTGAAAAGCAGGCCTTGTGGTTGATGATCAAAGCACAGTCTATTTAGGCATAGCTTTGTGTATATCGTGACTTCGCGAGCCTCACAGCCCGGTAGAGTCTAAAACGGGAGAAGGGAACGCAGGGAGTGCACACGTTTCTTTCTAGCTAGAGTAGTGTCAGGGACCTACCAGCGCTGGCATTTATTCATTGTGGTTGTTGGATTTTTCGAGGCCTCGGTTTATGCGGTCGCCACTGGCCGTATTATAGGTCCAAAAGGACCGGGGAGCGTGTGTTCAGGCATAACTAATCCACAAAAGCAAGTGTGGACCGGCCCTGCAGGATCGAAGGGTTGGACAGAGTACCAATCCTGGGGCATTTGCTAGATTGTCTCGAATTGGTAAGGATCTCCTCCCTAGCCTTGACTCAGATGGAAACCCAAATTTCCAATACGACATCACGCGGTTTTGATTGTATACCTATATATGGCGACATAGTGGGATGGGGCACTCATGCCGTCTAGGATTAATACATTTACTTTGATGTATTTCAAATTGGTTGCACACTATTATTATATAATACCATGTTTATCGTATCAAGCATCTTTTGATCATTATAAGGTAAAACCCTATCCTCCGGTTTGCGTTGCATTGTGTGATGAGACTTGGGTCTTATAATGGTTTCATTTTTCTAAAAAGCATTGCGCTATTTTGACGATTTACTTCAGTCATGCACTGGCAATCCAATGGAGTAAACCCGTTCCGCGTTAGCAGCGTGGTCCTGTGATTTGCCTTATTATTAATTAAGATTAGTTTAAGAATTCTCACACCAGTCCCACGACTGACCTGTAGTTTGTCCACTGGCAAACTCGGGTGCCCATATTTTCCACACGGGCAGTCGAGTAGCTATATTTTTGCAGATATATTAAGCAGGATTCTGGGTTGAAGCTTAAAGCTGTGTCCAGAGATAGAGAGTCTTCCGCTGTGTTCTTCCGTTGCAGTATATTACATTTTTTGTATTTATCTTCCGCTGTAATTATATTCCAATGTACTCTGATATGTATATTCTCTACTCTGATGTAACATTTATTATAGTGTTATAAAAGTCTTCTGTTATCTGTTGTAATGTGTTGTATGCCCAAAGTTAAAGTATTCGTAGGTTTCCACTTTTTGGGTTAGACCTGTGTGGTTTATGGTCGATCCAAAGGGCGGGGATTTGCGGGTCTTTACATTATGACTTCTCTATCAATTTGGAAAGCTAATTAAAAGGGCTCCAACTTTCACCTATGTCACTTTTTTCTAATTCGACCGTTTGTATCCCCGAAAACTGGATCCAAAGTGAGGTAAAAATCAGCCTGAAATGAACGTGTTAAAAATGCCTCATGATGTTTGATTTTATATATTAAATTGGTAAATGATTTTGAGGTTTTCTTTTGATGGTAATTAATTAGACAAAGAGAGCTTCTTACTGTAAAAAAATTTAAAGTCAAAATCTGTTTTTATCATAGAGAAACAACGTCCAACATTTTGCCTAAAAACAGGCTAAAATCTGATCTTCGGAACTTTTTATAGCACTCTGAAACGCTATCTTTTCTATTAATGAAGAACGAAACTAAGCCAGAACTTTTTTATAGCTCCCAGAAACGCTGTAGTAGCTGATTTTAGTCTAAAATCATTATAAACCATCTGGAACTTGTCATTGCACTTCTGGAAGCGCTCTTTTCTCTGAATTGACTATGAAGTATTTTAAAACGAGCAGAACTTTTCATAGTATGACTGAACTGTTATAGATGTTTTGAGTATAAAATCATGGTAGACTATTCCAAATCCTCTCAAATTTGGACTTGAGTTTCCTTATAGTACCATAAACAAACTGATAAAGTCGAGGATGTTAAATCAAAGTAAAAGTGAGTCAAAATGTGTCAAAATTGAGAACAAGGAAGGTTGACGAATATCGATGATTCGAGGAAAATAATTGATTACTTGGGTGTGATGACAAGTACTATATGATGTTCTACGAGACTTTTGCATGAAGATAGCAAAGAATACTGTAAGTATACTTATCATCTAATTCATTATTATTTCATAAGCTTGTGCTGTAATTTAAAGATGCCTATGACTTTAACATACTATATTGGTTGCGATCTTTGCTTTAATAAGCAATCAACATATGCGACTGATGATTGAGGACATTTATGATTAATGTTTAAATGAGGTATTAATACGGTTCAATCGAGGCATGAATAGTACGTGTTTTAACAAGGTATGATTAGTGTTTTAAACAAGGTATGAATTGGGTATGTTTTAACGAGATAATGATTGGTGTTGAACTTAACTTTTTCAGTACAACTTTTGAAGATATTTCCAAACATATATTAGAGAAATATCAAGATGGTTTGAGATTTGTTTATGAAGAAGATTTTGCATAAAGAAGATGATTAGTATTTATAATAAAAGATGCTTGTCTTTTGAAAGGAAGTTCTACAAGAGACATATAGATGTCTTTCGAAATAAAAGACTGGAACGCCCTAGGGTGGCAGAGAGGATAGTGTCTAGGCTTGGGTTTTGAAAATATAGTTTTCTGCTCTCCCTGGCTATCCCTAACTAATCTGATGGACGGGATGGTTAATTTGAAATTATTTGAGTTTAGAAATAATTTAGAATTTTATTTAATATTAAAGAAAAGTAATTTAAGATTATTTTCGAGAATCTCTACATGATATAATGAGTATTTTGAAAGCAAATAATGATTTTAAATGTTTTGTAAAGAAGAACTACGTTGGTTTGATCCTTTATCTAATTGCTTACCCAATTAGATAAAGGTACGTAGGCAGTCACAAGTGGTAGTGATACAACTGCTATATTAATAAAAATATTTTTTTATTACTTGTTATTGCATCTTGTGTTGGTGCATCTTTTATGTGTTATCATTTATGTTATGCTAACGTGTTTATCAAGTGTGCAGGAATAAATATCGATGACCATCTCACTAGAGTCGCATAATGGTCAATTTATGTGCATTTAGTGATGTAATTATACAATATGATGGTAGTTACCATTGTTTATTTTTGGACGCATGGGTTTTTCGGCAATTTTGACTAGCCCGGAATTCCGGGGCGTTACAAGGATGTTGATTATAGTGATAGCGACTAATGTGCTAGTGTAGAGAATGAGTCATTCGAAGAGACATCTGCTTTCCGGCTCACCTCCTTCAAAGCACATCACTATTGGCACTTCTGAACGAGCTAAAGAACATATAATGATTTCTCTTATTGAACCTTACATCTCGAGCTCATTCATTTGGCGACATCTTCATCTATCTAGGTAATTTTAGCGAAATCAACTTGACAATCAGCTATATTCTGGTGTGTTTGGCTTCGCCTTCTCGCCAGGGGGACTTTTTGGTAGAAGGTGGCAAGAACCTGACTTTAGTTTCTTGCTAGCCTAGGCAATTAAAGCGCTTAACAGTTCTATAGCGGTGGAGGTGTAAAAAGGTGTAGTGACACCCCCCCCCCGGTCCGTTAATGTCACTCTTTATCAGAATGCTTTAAGTTTCGTGAAGCATTGTAGGTAAACAGACACAGAATTTCATAAGATAGATATAAAATAGTAGCGGAAATTTAAAACTTTATTTTCCAACAGAAAATATCGTGGTCCAAAATCCAGTTACAACATTATTCTGAAGTACTAAAAATCAATTACATCGAATAGAAGTATTTGCCTTGTACTAAAACCATCAAAGTACAGAAATATAAATTCATAGTCTCCAAAAATAGCCATAACAAAGTAGACAAGTAGTCAAAACGGTACATCTAAGTAGCTCCAAACAGAAACAAAATAGAGATTCCTAATCAAGCCTGAGCGTTCCCACCTTGAGAACCTGGGGAAAGGGAAGAGAGCGGAAAGGAAACAAAACGGGTCAGACATAAAGTCTGGTGAGTTCAGTGACTTTTAGCATATAAAGAAGTAAAAGTATCAAGATAGTAAATAAACTAGATGAAAAATAACTGTAGTATAAAACAAGTATAAACAGGATAAACAGAATAGACATGATAAACTTTGCTTCTCAGTTACTTTCTCTGCACCCATACTAGTATACCGAATTAAGTGTTTTCCAATTACTTTACAGGAACAGAATGATCTCAACAGAACATAAATGGTAGACTTAGGTGTACTTCTAGCAACGATTTTACCTCAAACAGAAATAACAGGTACCTAGACAGATATAACGGGTGTTACCCCAAACAGAAATAACAGGTACGTAACAGAACTAGATGAACCCTAATTACTACCCCCAAGCAATCGACTTCCTACCACGTAAATACCATGTGTCGGTCCCACAGTAGGGTGCATTACTTCCTAAAATGGCAACTACCAGAAGGACACAGACCTATTTATAGGTGTTATGGCGTCTTATTTTCCCAGACGGATCGGACTCATGCACGCACATGACCCCGTTGGAACGCGCCATCAGAACACCCCATCCCAAATGAACCTCTTATAATTAGCTCAGTAAGCGTGCTCTAACCCCTACCTAGTGTGGGTCCCCTTTTAATACCGGAATGAGTTACTGACTAATATGGGTCCCACACAACAGATGACACAGGTCAAACCCCTAAACTTGTGTCCTCAATCAACTAGGATTTCCACAGGTTAAGTTTTGCACGGTTAATGGTGTCCCTACAACCCCAACAGATTAACAAGTTTACTTAACCCGCAACAGACTAAACAGGTTTTCTTAACCTAACAGATCAAACAGGTTACATAGGTGACAAACAGTTTTAATAATATGTTCCACTTAATCTTTGAAATTAAGCCCATCGGTTTACATGTTCATACACGCAAAATTTTAATCATAATTCATAGTATAAGTTATGCTCCCAAATCCCAATCATATACATAGTAAATTATGCCCCCAAATTATCATTCCCAATCATCCCTAATTAATCCCAATTTCTTCGTATGCATATTTCAACGGTATTGGCCTAAGTTCGAAGGTAGCCAAGGCTATATAATTAAAAAGGGAATAAGAGAGGAAGAAGAACAGAAATAGGCATATATAGCAGAAATAAGCATAGAAATAGGCATTTAGAAATAACTGAATAACATAATAGATGTATAGAAAATTCCATGTCATTATAGCAAATCTGTTTAAATATTAATAAGTTTCTTAACAGGCATAGGTTTAGATCCGGTTTATTAACATGTCAAGATTGCTGTTAAATATTTATATCTAAAAGTAACATGAACTCACAGAGATTGGATCTAAAGGACAGAGAATAGTATGCTGATATTGCTGAAGAGATTCTTGTATATGTATAGGCTGTCGTTGTAGAAGATAGTCTAATTCAATCTAAGTTTAGGCAACATCTCCTTGTCTCCATTGTTTTAGGTGTATAAAACAACAGAAATGCCAGCCCTTATATAGACTTTTTTCCAACGAATCTCGCTTAGAAACAAGTCCAAGTTCAGGGAATGAACCCTTGCTGGATCTGAGGTGGGTCGACCCACCCTTGAGTGGGCCGACCCCCTTGGGGAGTGGGTCAATCCCTAACGGGTCCAGATCCCGCGTTCGACTCCCGCCTTCGATATTGAATATTTTTGAAATTCTGGTTTTATTTTGTTCATATATATTTCTCTTATATGTATACAAATTTCTAACCTTAATATCTTCTTCATACGACGTCCGCTTTACGCAAACTCGGAGTCTATCTGATCTAGAATTCTTAGGCAAACGCAATGGTACAGTCCATTTTACTTAATTCCTAATATTAAATTAAGTATTCTTTGGTTTATTAATGTTCTTTAAAATTACGGGGTGTTACATTCTCCCCTACTTAAAGGATTTCGTCCTCGAAATCTCCTAGTTAAGAAGAATGTTATTATCCTAACAGCCACAACCATCTACTCATCCATCATCCACAAGCATCCATTGTCCCTAAGATTTTTCTAATTCTTGTATGAACATATGCAATAGTGTGTGTATATGTCCTTACACTAATGCGAAAAATCAGGCGGTCGCCTGATTCAGTTGACCTCCTTAATGCAACTTATGTTCGTGCCATGTAACCAAAATGTATGCAAATAATCCTAGTATAACATGTAAGTTCTATATGTGTGCATAATCACTCGTCCAAATGCAACATCCATATGATGATACATTCATTTTCATCCATATAAAATCCTAATGCACACACATCTATATGCAATATGTAAGTGATTGAGTCGATCTAGTGCCGTGTGTGTGTGTGTGTGTATGCATCCACCGGCAAACACTTGCATCCATAAAACATAACATGTCTCAAACACATGTTTACACCCATTGGTTTTCTACCTAAAGGTCGAAGATTCGATCGATATGATACATACGAATGATAGAAACAGGTTCTGATAAAAGCTCGGAAAAAGAAGTTAAGAAGTTAATCTGAGGGTGATATGCGGTGCTCAAACATAACTGTGTATCTAATGCCTCTTGTAGGCTCTTCCGGAATTCACTGGTGAAGATGGAATCACGACCACTCACTATGCTAGAAGGTACTCCACGTAGACGGACTATCTCACGAAGATAAACAAATTCCAACCATGTTGTCGTTCTCTTGCTCTTAATAGGAGTAAAATGAGCGCTCTTAGTAAGTCGGTCCACTATAACCAGATGTTGATATTGCCCTTCCTCGATCTAGGCAAACCATCGATGAAATACATAGAGACGCTATCATACTTCCACTGTGGGACCTCCAAAGAATGAAGCGAACCGCCTAGCCCTGATACCAAATGTGACACCCCACGTCCGTTAATGTCACTCTTTATCAGAATGCATTAAGTTTCGTGAAGCGTTATAGGTAACAGACACAGAATTTCACAAGATAGATATAAAATAGTAATGGAAATTTAAAACTTTATTTTCCAACAGAAAATATCGTGGTCCAAAATCCAGTTACAACATTATTCTGAAGTACTAAAAATCAATTACATCGAATATAAGTATTTGCCTTGTACTAAAACCATGAAAGTACAGAAATATAAATTCATAGTCTCCAAAAATAGCCATAACAAAGTAGACAAGTAGTCAAAGCGGTACATCTAAGTAGCTCCAAGCAGAAACAGAATGGAGATTCCTAATCAAGCTTGAGCGTTCCCACCCTGAGAACTTGGGGGGAAGGGAAGAGAGCGGAAAGGAAACTAAACGGGTCAGACATAAAGTCTGGCGAGTCTTGTGACTTTTAGCATATAAAGAAGTAAAAGTATCAAGACAGGAAATAAACTGGATGAAAAATAACTGTAGTATAAAATAGGTATAAATAGGATGGACAGGATAAACAGAATAAACAGGATAAACTTTGCTTCTCAATTTCTTTCTCTGCACCAATACTAGTATATTGAATTAAGTGTTTTCCAATTACTTAACGGGAACAGAATGATCCCAACAGATCATGAATGGTAGACTTAGGTGTACTTCTAGCAACGGGTTTTACCCCAAACATAAATAACAAGTACCTAAACAGAAATAACGGGTGTTACCCCAAACAGAAATAACATGTACATAAACAAAACTAGATGGACCCTAATTACTACCCCCAAGCAATCGGCTCCCTACCACGTACATACCTTGTGTCGGTCTCACAGTAGGGTGTATTAGTTCCTAAAGTGGAAACCACCAGAAGGACACAGACCTATTTATAGGTGTTATGGCGTCTTATTTTCCCAGATGGACCGGACTCATGCACGCACATGACCCCGTTGGAACGCGCCATCAGAACAACCCATCCCAAATGAGCCTCTTATAATTAGCTCAGTAAGCGTGCTCTAACCCCTACCTAGTGCGGGGTCCCCTTTTAATACTGGAATGAGTTACTGACTAATATGGCTCCCACACAACAGATGACACAAGTCAAACCCCTAAACTTGTTTCAATCAACAAGGATTTCCACAGGTCAAGTTTTACACGAGTTAATGGTATCCATACAACTCCAACAGATTAACAAGTTTACTTAACCCCTAACAGATTAAACATGTTTTCTTAACCTAACAGATCAAACAGGTTACGTAGGTGGCATACAGTTTTAATAGCATGTTCCGCTTAATCTTTCAAATTAAGCCCACAAGTTTACATGTTCATACACCCGAAATTTCTGTCATAATTCATTGTATAGGTTATGCTCCCAAATCCCAATCATATACATAGTAAATTATGCCCCTAAATTATCATCCCCAATTAATCCCGATTTCATTGTACGCATATTTCAGCGGTATTGGCCTAGGCTCGAAGGTAGCCTAGGCTATAAAAATAAAAAAGGAATGAGAGAGGAAGAAGAATAGAAATAGGCATATATAACAGATATAAGCATAGAAATAGGCATATTGTAATAACTGAATAACAGAATAGGTGTATAGAAAATTCCATGTCATTATAGCAGATCTATTTAAATATTAATCAATTTCTTAATAGACATAGGTTTAGATCCGGTTTAGTAACATTTCCAGATTGCTGTTAAATATTTATGTCTAAAAGTAACATGAACTCATAAAGATTGAATCTAAAGGACAGAGAATAGTATGCGGATATTGCAGAAGAGATTCTTGTATACTATCGGCTGCCGTTGTATAAGATTGTATAATTCAATCCAAGCTGAGGCAACATCTCCTAGTCTCCATTGTTTTAGGTGTATAAAACAGTAGAAATGCCAGCCCTTATATAGACTTTTTTCCAATGAATCTCGCTTAGAAACAAGTCCAGGTTCAGGAAATGAACTTGGCTGGATCTGGGGTGGCTCGACCCTAAGGTCGACACACCCTTCAGTGGGTCGACCCATGGGTCGACCCCCCTGGGGCGTGGGTCGACCGGGCCCGACGGGTCCAAATTCCGTGTTTGAATCCCGCCTTTGATTTTGAATATTTTCGAAATTCTGGTTTTATTTTTTTTCATATATACTTCTCTTATATGTATACAAACTTCTAACCTTAATATCTTCTTCATACGACGTCTGTTTTATGCAAGCTTGGAGTCTACCTAAACTAGAATTCCTAGACGAACGCAATGATGTAGTCCGTTTTACTTAATTCCCAATATTAAATTAAGTATTTTTTTTTTATATTCCTTAAAATTATGGAGTGTTACATGTAGCGAGGATAAAGTGGAGAAATAACGGGATATAGCGGAGACGTAAAAAGGTTCATCATATGTGAAACCAAATATTTAAAATTAATTAATTATCATTTCCACGTTATATATGTAGAATAATCTAACACTAATTAATCTTATATAACAAAATCAAATAATATCATAATTACGCACACTTGATTTGATGATTATAATAGATTTCTATAGTATATTGGATGCTTATGCCTTAAAATTAGCTCTATACACTAACTTTGTTTATTATTAAAAAAGAAAACCAGTCAAATCAAGCTCTATATTAATATTGCTAAAGCGGACGCTAAAAGATTTGATTTAGTGGATGCAACAGGAAATAGTGGGGAGAAATGCGGATCTACTGTTCATCGATGCTAAATTAAAATAGTGTTGCGGTTGATGAGCACTACGAGCTATAGCGGGAATTTTGAAGTGCTTCAGTGAGGCTTTAACTGCGTACCTGCTCCATGGTTCACTATACACAGTAGTAGAATCTTGGTACACATTGCTGCATCCACTTGACTTCTGCAATCTTTGTTCTTATTTGCTTCTTGTTTCAAGTTTCATAGATTGTGGCTTTTAAGAAAAGCTTTCTCGTAGTGGGGTGCATATAAAGGCCAAATTCATGCTCCCAATCCATTTTGTCATTATGAAATCGACGAGGAGAGATGATGAAGGATGGTTTGTGTTACGATCCATATTTTACATATCAAAGGATCGTAAAATAATTCTGTTTAATCCACATATGGTCATGTCATTCTAATATTTTAGGATATAGTTCTTTGGGACGTTTTACATATCCATGATTTTTGCTGAATCTTTATGGGATAATTTTACCCTTAAGAAGTATTGATTTAGCCATAAATTTTGGTACAAGTCAACTTGGATGCTCTTATTTGTCTTGTTGCTTGGGATGGCATTTTACAATTCCGCAGAATGGTCATATGAAGAAATCAGATAAGCGGTTTAAGAGATATTGCAGTTTTAAATTTTAAAAGTTGTTGGATAGAATATGTCTAATTCTAATGGGTTGAAATTAGCAGTCCATTAGTCTAGTCACTCTTGTCTATAAATAGAAGCTAAAGGGAGTAAATTTAAGCTTTCCCTCACATTTCTTATCAGCTCTAGAACTAAAATCTACTATAGTTCATCCCTAATTCCTCAAATCAACACGCGTGTTCATACTAAATAATCTCTAATTGCTAAGTAGAAACTAGATTTATATCTTTGGATTAGATCTCTTCATTTGGTCACATATTCATTCATTTTCCTTGTTGTTCGGATTAGATCTCTATTCGATTTCATCGAACTGTGGGATTTGGTAAGTGGTTATGATCTCTCAAATGTCTATATTGGATTATATGTCGTAATTAGAAAATTTGTTCATATATATGTTAAATTAACCTTAAAATTTGATTAGATCTAGAAATCCCTTGATAACCTAGTTATGATATATGTTGGTTAATATGTTAGACCTAATGTATAACGTTAGCATAGTCACATACCCTGTAGTAGTTTTAAACGCCGTGAGTGGATCGACCCATTTGTCTATGGCTTGTCGGGGTTTGAAATTGATGATATTCGGTGTTGAGTTTGATTGTGATGCATATATGTTGGGTCTTCTAGGTACGGGTTGGTTTTTGATATGCACCGGTTAGCTATGTATGGGGATATCCTGGATTATGGTAGGATGGTTATTATTTAGGGCACTTGTAGTGGACGTACCTTAAAGGTTTCATGTGATCCGTGAGGGTCAGTTATGTTGAATTATCTTTATCCTCGACTTATCTTTAGATGAGTTGAGTTCCATACAAGTTGTGAGAGACTTTGGAGATGTGTTTGAGGAGGTCACCAGACTTACATCACAGAGAGAAATTGAATTCAAGATATATCCCGTAGATAACACTAGATCCATTTTTTTACCAGTGAGATGTTTGGCTCTGAAATAATGACATGAGCTAAGCAAACAAATCAAAGAATTATATGAGAAATGAATTATAAGGAGAAGTATTTCTATTGAGGGGGAACAAGTCATCTTGCTACTAAAACGGACGATTCCCTTAGGCTCTACATTAACTATATAGATTATAATACATTGTTAAAGAAGAATCGTTATCCTTTTCCCCGCATTAACAATTTCTTTGATCAATTGGTTGGAGCTAAGTTTTCTCGCAGCTTGATCTTGCTATCGATTTTCATCAGTTCGGAGTAGCGGAGGACAATATAAACATAACTACTTTTAGGACTTCTGATGAATTTTATAAGTGGTTAGTCATGTCACTTGGACCGACCAATGCTCCTGCATACTTTGTTAACTTGATGAGTAGAGTATTTCAGGTATTATGAACAAGTTTGTAATGTTCGTTGTCAATGACATCTTGTTCTGTTATAAGAGTGACGAGGAGCATGTTTTGCCTTTAAAGGTGTACTTAGTATCC
>JASFAX010004561.1:0-5000 GCA_030737875.1 Allium sativum
GTTGACTACAAGTGAGAAGATAGTATATTTCTTTTTTTTATTATATTAGCTGACTATCAGCAGCAGGAAGAGATCGACCGGAAACGAAAGCAAGCAGTACAAGATCCAATCTTTCTTCAAGGCAACTCACTTTCGCTACGCACCTACGGACCCATGGAACTACTCGGGCATTTACAGGGTCTTGCCGTCCTGCTCATTAGAGTCGTTCTCGAATCTATGAATTAATATACTGGATTTTCGTTGATCTCCCAGTTTGTTTTATTTTAGTAGTACAATAATTTGAACAGTGACTTGGGTCTTTAACCATTACCCTAGGACCTAGGAGTCCCAGTATATTAATTGGGAGCGAGAGCCCTCAATCACACATGCCTTTCATTTTTGGTGAGGTCTTTGCCAGTATATTAATTCGGTCCCGTGTTCGCCCAGTATAAACATTGGCCTTTGAATGACACTGAGCGAGCAGCAAGCGTAGGCAATAGTGTCCGTAGGGGTGGGACGCGCTAGCTAGCAAGCGTTTTCAGGCTCCGCTAGCTAGCTAGCGTACTCTTCTGCTCTGCTATCAATGAAACCGAAAGAAAAACCTGTGCCCTTTCGTATAGATCGAGACTATGTATAGCCCTTATTCCATACTAGGAAGAATGGAAGGAAATCGTTCGATAACACTTCTTTCTGATATCCGACGCCCCCAGTATAACTTACTCTCTCTTTCATTTCATAGAAGTAAAAAAGAGAACTATAAGAAAATAGCATTTCCTATTGATTTGTCCCCAGGACTGGACCTCTCCTATGTTGATTCTGAATTCCTAGTATATTAATTGCGCCCCTATTAATATCAAAGTTCCCAAGGACTAGCAGAATCGAAATAGCGAAATTCTTGGGTCATCTCAATGGGTTCAGAAACCACACGTTTCTCTGGATCATCATAGCGTACTTCCACATATCCACTCAGAGGAAAGTCTTTGCGTAATGGATGACCCTCGAAACCATGATCTGTTGATATACGGCGTAAATCCGGATGATTGATGGAAGAAACACCAAACATATCCCATACTTCTCGCTCCCACCGGCCGGCTGATGGAAATAGACTGACTACCGGAGATATTCGTGTTACTTCGTCTGCACTTGTTTGTACACGAATGCGTGAGTTATACCGAGTACTCAGTAAATTATGGACAACTTCAAATCTTCGTTTTCGAGAGGGATGATCAACTCCGCAAATATCGATCGAAACTTGAACCCGTGTATAGGTATGCAATTTTAGAAAGCACAACACTGGAAATGGGTAGTCAGTATTGGTATAAGATCTATTCCCATGTTCCGATCTTTCCATTTACGTACCCATTTCTTAGGGAAAGTCCCCCAACTATATTTGAAAATGGATTGGTTATCCAAAAATATGAAGAAAGCGTCGATTTTGGCTTCTTGCTCTAGCAGAAAGACTTGTCGGAAATCGCCGGTTGGGTTGGTCCAACCAAGAAAGGCATGGGAGTAGAGAGGCGTTGCTTGGGCTAAGTAAAGCTTGGCAAGTAACCCAATGGTGTTGTAAAGACTAGGCTAGGCATGTTTGATTTGAGTAAGGTGCGGAGCATAACCAAATGATTGTTTTTCCAATGATGGATTTCTAGCCACTCCATGGATCAAAGAACTGAACACGTTTCCAATACTATTCATTAGTACAAGACAAGTAAATGCCCTTAGATCTATTTATACTGGCGACAAGCTCTATTGTTC
This sequence comes from Allium sativum, assembly GCA_030737875.1. Classification (NCBI taxonomy): domain Eukaryota; kingdom Viridiplantae; phylum Streptophyta; class Magnoliopsida; order Asparagales; family Amaryllidaceae; genus Allium; species Allium sativum. The sequence goes on from JASFAX010004561.1 coordinate 1,732, forward strand.
TCTCCCGGTCACTCCTATAGTCACTCCTGCGGACCGCTCCGTTATCTACCATTTACGTATTGATCTTTACGTATGCCATCTCGAACCATCCTACCTATACTATTCCATAGCTATAGGCGTAATCCGTTCCACATAGTGCAAGGCTCGACCAAAGGTAGCGAAGCTGTGCTCCAAAGAGCGCATAGGGAGGAGTGCTCCAAAGAGTACTCCGAGGGAGCGTAGCGGTGGTGCCGTAACGGCCCGAGACCTGGCTTTTGTCCTACTCTTCTGATCTGATCGAAGCTTTCCTCATCCGTAGGATGTGACTGAGACACCAGCGGCTTCCCCTGCTGCTAGCTAGCAACCTCTGAAGCGAAGTAAGACCCACTGGTATTTCACACCCAAACGACTTTGTTCACCATAGAGCTGCGAAGCCCAATTAATATACTGCCTGGTCTTATGGATGATAGAGTTGAGTCTGCTGCTCATAGAGTGTACGATAAAGCCGCCTGGGAGATACATTTGAATGACTAGGCGCCTAGTATACCAAGTCCAGTATATTAATTGGGCGGGGCGTATTAGACTTGAGAGAGCAGATAGGCGCCAGTATATTAATTGGGGGAACCACTCAACCTGCTTCGACCACCTGAGAATCTTGTTACCAACAAGCCTGCTGAACCGCGCTTACGAGTTGACGGCCAAGTTTCTTTTAAACAAAGCAATCCAGATGGCATGGTGAGTGGATAAGCAAGCTGTAACGAATAGGAATCCGCTGATATTTATTCCGCATTCATTGATCTGGAACAAAGGCCTACTACCTCACAAATGAATCACTAATCACTGCCCCCTGGTCTCTTGCTCCTGTGTGGCTACCGAGGTAGCGTAGCTCCAACGTCCAGTATATTAATTGGATCTCTTGCGAGAAGGAGTTCACTGCCACACCTGCGGTTAGCCCTGTTCTTTCTTAGCTCACAGCAGCTCAATTAGGTTAACTCACTACGGTGTGAACTGATTCTGGTACCAATTTCCCCCAACTCTCTATATGTTCGCAATACCAAAAATCTTACAACATCTTTCCCCCTGCTGAACGAGTGCCAGTATACTAGGGGTGCGGCTAAGCGCTATAACAACTGATGTCAAGTCAGCAATGAATACAAACTGGCAATGACCAGCTCGCTAATGGTGAATTCACGAACTCATGAGTCTGATAGGGCGTCATAGCCAGTTCATCGGCCCTCAGATTAATTGCCATAGATTTGCCTAAGATCATTCATTGATTTCATCAGCTTTACTATTATGGTTTCCAGTTCATTATTTTCTTTCCATTTGAGGAAGATTGGAGCTGGTTGGATTCAACGAGAGGTAGTCCGCGTAGAGTCCAGATCACCGATAGGGGCTTTTCCATTATTTCTGGCTCATTAGGTAGAAACTGGTAGAAGTGAACTCGCGGTGCGAACAACATGGGGTTAGGCCCAATAGAAATTTCATTTCCGGTTATTGCACGTATGTGGAAGCCAGTAAGATTCGCCCAGTATATTAATTGGTCAGGATTCGCGAATATGCCGATATTTCGATTACGATTTGCTATATTCTTACCGTATGAACAGAGTCAACATGTGTCGGCACTGAACGAATGACTCCCGAGTGCGTTATTTCATGTTGTTATGGGGCGATCTGTTGACTATAAATCAAACCGCGAATCTGCTATCACTCAGCAAGATATTTGTTTTCTGCATGCCGATTTCTTTCTGGTCAATTTGCTAACGCGCTATGTTCATTGATTATAGCCTTCCGCCAATTGCTTGTCGTTATTTGTTTGTTCGATTAAGGAAATAGCCACCTAACCCATACACTTATACTTAATGTTCCAATTAGGGAGGAATAGCAATAGTGGGTTTCCATCATCGGCGTATTCGCCTGACTTTGTTTATTGCTGAACCAAGGTACCCCGCCTCAATCCTTAATCCATTCAAAATGAGTTCGCGAATTCACCATTATTTCATTCTTGAGCTAGGATAAGACGACTTTCTTTTTCATCTTGCTCCTCCCCCAATTGATCGGGGTCGCCAATGAATATACTGGCGCACAAAGCAAACTGTGCCAGGTTTTCGAACATAGAATAGAGAGAGGATGCTCGAAGCTCGAACATAGAGAGAGGTAAATTGGTACGGATTGAACCTAACATTCTTTTGACTGGAAGGAATAAGTAGAGTGGCCTGATCCCGGAAGAGAGCTTACTGACTACGTGCCTGCCAGGGAGAAAAGGCATGTAACTAGTTCGGGTTGAACCGCTAGCTATGCACCTTTCTTCTTGCAGTCTTATGGGACAAAGCTTGCTTCTTTTACTGTTTCGCTGCGGATAGGCCGGGAGTATGGGTTCCTGGTCCATAGACCAATTGTTCTCATTTCTTAGGGCACTGTTCACAAAAGATAGAACTCGTTTATCAACCCTGGCAGCCTTACCGAAGTTCTAAGAGAGCGCCAGTATATTCATTTCCAGATCCGTCCATTTTTGCGGGTACCAGATAAGGCTTCTTTGGCAGTTCAGTCCCAATAGTCAGTTGCCTGGTCCCTTGTTGGTTGTCATCTTCCTCCCTGTTGGTCGCGTTAGTCGTCCCAGTATATTAATTCGCCTGGTTCAACCTGTTCAACTAATAACCGTTCTGGGCTAGATATGAGTCGGGAGCAGCTGCCCATGGAAGAAATAAAGAGTAACCAGAGCTTAGGTTGACTCAACAGATACGTCTCTTATGGGAACCAATACCCGAATCCTATAATATAATCCCAGTCTTTGTCAAGCTCTTTGATTCGGGCAAGTTCTGACGTAAGACTAGTGATTCTCTTCTCATATTCAAGATCAATATTCTTTCCGCAGACTAGTGAGACAATGCTCATATTCTTGACTTGATCAGCTACGCTACCTCCCGTTGGTCGCCTTCATCATCAACAATTCTGTTAATTGCTTGCTTCCAAGAAATAAAAACTGCCACTACAATAGATAGGTCTTCCAGAACCTCGTTTTCGGAGTCATATTAGTAAGAATCCGAACTTGCACACCAACTTACTCACATAGGGCATGAGTCTATCCTGCCCAGCCAACAAGTTGATAACCTTCCCAAAGACACTCCACTAAGCACCAGTATATTAATTCGGGCCGCTTGTAGCTTCATTATAGTAGTTCATTTAGTGTTTAGCCCGAAGGCTAGTCAGCAGTCCGAAAGCTGGTCCGACTACAGCGGCTTACTGACATGCCACCCCTATCTCTTAAAGTAAAGGCTTCCCCTCATCTA
>JASFAX010004561.1:10000-39022 GCA_030737875.1 Allium sativum
ATTTCATCATGCCGTGCATAAGATATCTAACGGGAACCTTCCAGAACTCAGGACTCAATCTGTTATTTCGTAGCCTATCCTTTCTATGTGGTTGCTTTCTTGCTACACACCCGGTATACCTGAAGAGGTAATTCCCATCTGCCCAGTATACCTGCCTGAGGGAGAGGTATAAATAGACACCGGATTGGCTTGCGGGGTTAGCAAATTCCTGTTGGATTATTTGCTTAAACCACCTGAGACTACTGATGTCCCATCCTTAACTGATAGAGATCTATAGTCGGTTTGAAAGAAGGCGGTCCGAATCATTGATTTAATAGCACCCGAGTCAATTTGAATGATCAAAGCCTCCCATAGATAGTTTTCTTGCGAGCGGCCTAAGGAAACACAGTCAATCTGCCTCCAAGAGGTAACTATTCTCAATTGATCTTTGCTTACCGCTTCGCCCCCTTGCTTGCTTACACTATATCTATCTACGGTGCTTACTTCGCCTTCGAGGAAGCGCTGCTGGTTAGGGTTGCTTGGAATGCTGCCGTTGGAGAGCTTGGGATTGGCACTTGAAACACTGGTTGCGAAGCAGAGGTAGTTTACAAATCAATTGTTTACGAATTAGTTACTTGAGAATAAGCTCTTTCTATTGGCGAATCACTTGCCATTCTTTCTTTCAATAGAACGAAAACCTTCTTCCGATGAAAGACCTGGTAGGTCGGCCCTTACCCATCTAAATGGCCTCACCCACTGAAGGAAAGATAGCCACACAGCCATGAAGACCAAGGCATAGAGCCGTAAGGTTCTCTTTCGCTACGCACCTTCGCTTGATGTAGACATTCCCTCAAGGGACCAGGGATGTTAGAAAAATGAAGAGCTCTTACATTCAGTTACACTTGCTCTTAGTGGCAACTTGTTTGCCAACCCCTCTCCAATTCATGTCAATGTTGCTCCTAGTGAGGAAGGAGCAGATTGGATTATTCCCCTGTCTCCTCTCCTGGCTCACCTCACTTCTCAATCCGGGTAAAAAAGAAGGTGCTTGCGAAGCTAGCAAGAAATCTTCCAAGTCTCGTTAACCAAAAAAATTCCACTTTGGTTGCAAGCAAGAGCCCTGTGCAAGATCTTGGATGAGTCATATCAACATTGAATAAAAACGAGGAGAACCAGATGCTTCTTTAAAAGAAAGCGCTTTGCCTTACCTATGATGAAAGGTGCGTAGCGAGAATCTTACTACTTGTCATAGAGCTAACAGGGACTCAAATACCCTAATTGATGCCTCCCGTTGGTCGCCTCCTTAGGTCTCTCATGGCTACTAAGAACGTAAGTTTTAGTGAAGAAGGGCTAACGCATGGAATAATAATACCTTCCTTTTACCTCTCGAAAGTCAACTCTCGATATCAGGAGAGCAGCAAGAAAGTGTAAACTCTCCAACCAATCGTGGAAGGCCTCTACTTTATAGGGAAAAGAAGATCAGGATTGACTTGCTCTTCTTTAGTTTAAAAGACTAATGAGAGAAAGAAGGCGCTAGTATAAACATTGGGGAGGGCAGGCAATTCCGTTAGAGCAAAGCCTAAAATAGAGTATCCAAGCGAAGGACTGGACGGATTTCATCAAAGAAGAGAACGCATCCAAGAGCTCCAGCTAATACAATAGTTGCTCTTCCTGCTCAGGTCAGTTTTCCTCCTTCCATAAGAAAGACGGGGGCTACCTGACTATCTATCTTATATAAGAGAAAGGTCTTTAGTGCTGGGGCCACACTACTTCCAAGATGCAGCAACCAATGGGGGATTGATTTGATCTCCGGCTACCGCGCCTTCCCGAAGGAAGAGAGAGGAAGCTCTAGGTTGACTCTCCAACTAAGGCTACGATAGCAAGAGAAAGGTTTATATCCCTCCAGGAATGTCGAAAGGCTCAGATAGAAGGCTTGGAAGCACCAGACATGTGGGAACAGTTAAGGAGTTGTCATCTATAGGGCAGCAAACTCAGATTGTTGTCTTAGCTGCGCTATCCCGTACTTTGAAAAGGTCAAGAAGAGACCCGTCCGGAATAGGTATTAGCTTACGTACTCGACCAGTATATTAATTGCACTTATTTTCGCTTCCGTACTCATTGTTAACACGTGTACCCACCTCAACCCGAAAAGGGAGACTCCCGGACACCCGCCTACACTTATTCGGACTGTAGGTTGGCGTTATATAAAAAATGCACTACAAGACGAACCAGATGTGTAAAATCTCATGGAAATTTCTAACGATTCTATTTAAGTTGTTCATCGCTCCCGGGCCAATTGGAGAATCATGCAACAAGCTTAGCAAGAAAGACAGGTCCACTGCTGCGCTAGTGCCATATGTTACAATAGGAAGAAATAGCCCCCCTGTAAATAAATCGTCGGCCGGTAGTGAGTTTTGGGTTTCATGGTATATGAGTCGGCTCCTCCCAATTAATATACTGGGATTTTTCTTTAGAGTGATCTAACTGAATCCTCGTTACAAACATGATCAATCTCTCCTTGTTTTTCGTATCTGACCTTGACATTTTCAATCGATTTCCCATGTCTAGCGATTCCTGTAAATAAATATGTCCGTCCCGTTGGTCCCCTCTCTTAATATTGGTCCTGCCCCGTACTCTGTACTCTATCTATCGGTCTCAACTAAATCAATCGCTTTGCCCGCCTTGCTTTTCGCCACATTCAAGCTTAGGTGCGAAGCGTAAAGATTGTATTGTTTCTAGGTCCCAATAGTAATAATAAACGCCAATGGGGCATTCTGCCCATCTAAGATCTAGCAAACCAAGGGAAGCAGCTTATTTGTCCTAACAAGGGGTTCCCCTAACTTCCAACAGGGCATTCATTCGTGAAACCTGTTCTTCTTCGTCCCAACAACCTACCTTCCTAGCCTAGTAGCCCAGATCCCAGATCGGATTCACGTGCACAAGCTAACCGGCCCTTCTAGGAGTCATCCCTTCTTTAAGTTTCATGTCTGCAAATCGGATTCTAACTGTTAGGAATCTCTATTGTCTTCTGCATTTTTTTTATATCGGAAATAATCCTCCATCAACAGACATGGAAAAAGAGCAAGCCAAGACTTTCACAAAAAAGCTGGACTTGGCTGGCTTTCTTGGGTACGAAGGTAAGCCATAAAAAGGGGCTAAGCGGGTATTAACTCCTCCCTTGCCGCTACTACCGAGGCCTATTGTCCACGAAGTCTGATCTCTTAACTGGCTTTGGAAAGGCATACAAAGACTATTCAAAGACTTTATTATTGTGAGGATGGAGAAAGTCGATTGGTTCTCTTACAGTTCAATTAATTCCAGGTGCGCAGCGAAAGCGCATTACTCCTTCCAATATTCATTGCCTCTAGTTCTGACTTAAGAGTGATAATATATTCTTTCTTGCGCAAAGCCTCTCTCCTGATCTTGATAGCACGGGAAAGAAGAACTATAGAGTTAGAGTAGTCCAGTATATTGCCCAGGTCCTATCGAACCAGTATATTAATTGGGGTCGCCTCGGTCTCTTTTTACTTTTTAGGATCAACCTCTTTCGGATATGAAAGAACCAGCCCTTGACAGGCGAAGAGAGCATCAGTAAGGCTCTGCCTTATCTATAGAAAAAAAAGAAACTTCCTCTAGAAAGTATATTACCTAAAGCCTAAAGAGAGAAGTCTTCTTCCTTTACCTCAAGACTTCCTACGCTTCGCACCTGGCGATGAGGAAGTTTCCTAGGCGCCAGTATAAACATTGGGGAGGTATATGAAAAGCCTTCCATTGAACTGACACTCCTTTTCTTAATCTTATTCACATCCAGAAGCACTTTACGCTCCAGGACCGATTAGAGGATGTGTCCAACGATCAAAATAAGCAAGCCTTGCCGCATCCGATAGAAAGAAAATATATGGCAAACAACTATCCAAAAGCTAAGACTAGTCATTCCCGCCCCTGCATACATATGCCTTGCCTTACTAGCTTTATTGTAATCCGCTACGCACCCCTGTATACTGGAATTAATATACTGGCGCTCCTAATTAATATACTGGGCACCTAACGGTCGCCTTGTTGGTTGTCGCCTAGTGTAAACCGGAGTGGCTGGTCGGCTAAAAGGCTCTTCAAGACCAAATATACAGCTAGGGGACCAGATGAATAAAGCTCCCCTTACTAGTAAAGGGGGTCCAGGCTCCCCACTTAACTCATCTCAATGAATCCTTTTTTTTTTTAATCAAGATGTAATATATATATATAAAGAAATATAAAATTGTGGGGATTTGCTTGTCATCTTTGTTTTAGCTTCGCTAGCTTTCCTTTTCAACTCGAAATTAGCCTTTTCAATAGCGTAAGCTGATCCAGCTGATGCGAGAGTTCCAGCTCAAGTACCTATTTCTTTTGTACCTTCATTCAATTCAAATATCAGATAGTGATTGCGACAATTCTTTCATTAAAGAAAGATTTTCGCTTGCTAATTATAAGTGTTTCATACTCAATCAATTAGGGATAGACTCTATCTCTTCTATACGACAGGCTAGTCCCCTATGTTAACTAGCGGAGCTCTTGAAGGGGGGAAGAAATTTCTAACACACACAGTATTGAAGCTTATCTAAACCATGAGTCCCTCCCGAAGCCCCGACCTTACGCATCACTTTGATTGCCAATGAAAACACGTAAGCAAGTAAATACTCCCCATTTGTTATTTATAGAAGAGCTCCTTGTGGCGAGAAAGGGAAGGGGGAGATCAAACTAGAAAATAAAGTCTAAAATCATATTGGAAGACACCTCTAGTACTGAACTTCCAAACATGACAGCCATTGAACAAATTTTCTTACTAATGAAATTATAGGCATAGAGACGAACTCCTTCACTATTGGAATAAACGAATTCCTTCACTCCTGGGAAAGGAGAAAGACCGATCATTATGACCGGTACTTACTAATACTAATAGATAATAGCAGGCACCGCACCTCCCTTAGAAGGGAATACATTTCTTAAAAAGAACGAAATCAATTGCGTACTTCACCCCTACCCATTGTGCGAGCTACTCTTCTACTTATTTTGATTGATATTTCCTTTTCCATGCGGGAAAGAAAAGGCTTTGTACGAGGGCCTCCCATGCCTGGCAAACTCTTGTTTTAGCTTTAGACAACTGGGCATAAAAACTCCATCAGACAGAAGAGCAAGCACATTCATTGAAGAAGCAAAGCGATTCGCGGGAGGGGAGAGTTCGTTTTCTCAAGGGGCGAAGACGATTATATAAATACTATAATTGCAGCTTCGTCTTCGTCTGATCTTCTTCTCCGTAAAGGGTGGGAATAAGAGGGCCGAAGGATATAATTACTGCCCCTTTGTAAATAAATTCCTTGAAACCTTGACTTTAAGAGGTTATTTAATTCTACGCTCGTTCTGAACCTCATTTCTCTTGGCCCCTATCCTCGTGCCCTCCAGATTACTAGCCGCCGGTAGATCTCCTATAAAATGGAACAAGCTTTCTTGGCTCGCCTCCTAAGGAGAGATGCATTGACGATGAAAGGTATTATTGAAACACTTGTTCGGTCACGATAGATGAAGTTCTCATTCCAGTCAGGAGAAGAGAAGAATGGAAATCACCACTCTTTACGTGTTTACAACTTATCGATTCTACTGGATGGAGAAGAAACCTTTCGATTCATTTCTTCTTTCTCTCTACTTAGATGGAGCCTCTGAATCCAGATCGAAGAGACTTTTTTAGGATCGACTTAGGGCAGGAGGACGTAACCCAGCATTCCATAGCGCATAGAGGAGAGGGGGAAAGATATGACTATGCGTAGGAAACTTAGGAATAGGGAGGTCTTAGATGAAGTGAAATGAGGTGAAATGCAATATCAATACTCAACATTTCTCAACATTCACTTAAAAAAAAAGAAATCCATAGTTCAGCCAGCGGAAGTCAGCGAGATAACGGGTTGTCCAACGCCTTTATCCAGATGCCATGTATATCGCGCTAGAAGTAACATATTAGAGTTAGTATCTAGCTATCTTATATCCCAGCAGGCCTCATCAGCCCACTCAAAAAGGATAGAAATAGATACGCGGAAAGTCTTTTAGACTCGGAGCGGACCCGAAGATTCGATAGAATCTGAGGTGCTTCCAGAACCCCAGTATATTAATTGGGAATCCAACCAGAATCGACACCTAAGGCCGTCACAGGTATTTATTCAGAGTGTTAAGGTTCTGCTTTTTTTTTTTTATTGAGAAACCGTTGCTTTCATTTCTTTTTTTTATTATATTAAGTTCAGGGCGTTTCCCAGTTATTCTGGCATGAAATATAAGATCCTGATCCGTGAGAAGAAATTGATGTAATAAAAATGTTCCAAGCACGATCAGATAGTACAATTCACCAAAGCTGCATACATATTTCGTGTCAAATCAGCAAAACAGTAACTTTCCAGTAACTTTCCTTAGTATTATTTCGCAAGCGTACTCCTTTTTTGAAACCCGAATGATTATTCCCCACTTTCCGAACAGAAGAATTCAATCAGTGAATTGTGGCATGTCAGGTTTCCATAAGAAATGAGAACTAGGAGCTTCAATCTCCCCAGTTTAGTATTCTTTACTCAACTCAAAGACAAGATAACGCGAGTGGATCTATAGCACGACTGAAAGGAGTGGATCTATGAGAGCACGACGGAGTGGACGTTGAAGCATCAATGACTGAGATACCAACTCAAATCAAGATTGGTTGGGTGTGAAGCATGTGTCCCCATGGTAGGTTATATCCACTACCTGGCACGTAACATCTCTCTCTGTAGGAGTCTGTTTACACCTTGACTCGCCACACCTTTCATAGAGAAAGGAGACCTGTCCAGTATACTTAGACCAATGCTAGGATACAATGCCCCTGACTCGCCAGTATATTAATTGGCAGGTGCGTAGCGGGAGGAAGGTCGCTAAGCCAATAAGGTAGGGTATCTGGACTATGCGGGTAGTGAACTTCCTTATGTTACTAATCTTAGTTATTCTCATACTTTGTTCCCCTAAATATACTGGCTCCTCTCATCAATATAAATCGCTTGCGCCCCTGCTCTAGCTTTCCCTCATATTTCTGTTCTTCTGATACCTGATCAAAAACGAATAATCCATACCGCGAGAGAGAATAGCTACTCGTTCGTTTGCTCATTCCAACGTCCTTTTATTTTATTAGTCTAAAGGGAGGTGGTCGATCGAATGATTCATTGCCAGAGCTTGGTTGAGTTACTGGTATTCCCTTGTGTCTTCTTATGGCTTCAAGACGTACGCTTGTAATTATAAAGAGACATCTCTTGCGGTTGTTCGCTACGCACCTATGGTCGCCTCGATACCAATAGAAAAACAGGAAGGGCCATCACTCATCGTTCGATTAGATGTCCAACGGGCACATAGATATCTATAGCTTCTCTAGCCTAAAATCTTAGATCATAGCTAACTATCTATCGGTCTCAGCTGTACAACGTCTATCTCCGCCCAATTCCTTGTTCGTAAACCCGCTCCTTTTAGTCGCAATTAATATACTGGCCAATTAATATTTTGGACCAACCGCTCTTTAGTCAGTCTATCCGTACATGCAGCTGTACCTTCTCTGGATCTGCGGATATTGGCGGGGCGCACCTCGTATCTTTCCCTATGCTACTATACAGACCTTGTTGCTTTCGTGTTGACCAGTGCTATTTTCATAGAACCCTCGTTATCGTCAACTATTCGTTTGCGTATCACATATGCATCCGAATCTGCAGCTACTTTCTTTGATCCGATTCTTCCACATATGCGTAGTGGTTTACTGAACTGTTGGTGGCCATCATCCTCTGCTTTGCGTCCTCATATACTAGTAGCTATCTCTCGTCCATAGGGCAAGCAAGAATTGACCATCTGGGACGGGGAGGACTGAGAATACTTGCTGTGGGATCTAGCGGCTCCAACCGCATTGACGATAGTCCTTCATTGCGACTTAGATTGCACGAGTATCGTCGTCTCCATCACTTCCTCAACCTCTAGAGGAGTGGAAGAGAATTTTCTGGTTCTTACTTTTGCTCTTACTTCTTCGAATAGAATTGTCAAGGTAGTCAATATTGGTCCCATCTCAGTCTAGATCCGTCTCTCAGTCAGCCTCTAAAGATAGCACTGCCAGGAATAGAGAGTCCATTTCGCTACGCACCTCGTCCTAGTGGTTCCTCTATCCCGTTCTAATGGTTCTTCCATTCAGTGTCATCCAATTAATATACAGGGCATAATAGGGGTCACATAGCTGCTCGTTGACCTCAACGTGCCCTAGAACATGAGTCTAGCGACCTACCAGAGAGAGAGGTGCTTGCGAATCAGTAAAAGAGAAGAAGGTGCGTAGCGCCCATTATTCTACCAGAAGACTGCAAGATTCAGAAGAAACCTAAAGGAAGAGACCCGAAATGTTTATAGGTTTCAATCGTTCGGAAACATCAGGTGCGTAGCGAAATGTTTCTTGGTTTCAACCCTGCTCCTGGTGTTCGAACTAGTCATTAATGGTCGGCTACATGGGTAGTTTGCGTTTTTCGGTATGCGTTGCGAACACTTTCATTTCTTTTTAGCGTCTCATCTTCTCTGGAGAAGCTAAAATCGAACGGATAGAGCAGATGGTCCAACTACAGAACTTCTTCTTTTTCATTACTTCCATGGTCGTGCCTCGTGGCACGGCAGCACCCGTACTATTGAAATGGTTCGTCAGTAGAGATGTTCCCACTGGTGCCCCTTCTTCCAATGGTACTATAATTCCTATTCCTATCCCTGAATTCCCTTTTTTGGTCTATCTACATTCCAGGAAATTTATACGCTCCATGGACAGAGCAAAAAGTGGAGTGTTGGTCAGAGCAAGCCGCCCCCCCCTATTATTAAATAATATAATTGGTAGAAGCTCATCCGCTAGAAATGCTTTATTTCGTTTCGTTCCCGCTCTTCATTTCCTTCTTCTTGAATCCATGGGGGACTTGTCATATTTCGAATCTTTCTGCGGTCTGCTCTGTTTACAATTCTTTCGTACTCTCTTCTCTTTACCCCGTGATAGGTCATTGAAGCGTGAGCGGGCGCGGAGAAGGAAAGGCCAAACACTTCGGGGGAATGAGCAACGACGAAATGACAAGATGAGGTGCCCCGGGCACCCCCATATAGAAAGAAGGGTCGAAGGTTTTGGGCCTGTAGCTTTCCCCGCCCCCCCTTCGTCGAGTGGTGCTTGTTTGGGGGGTGCGCCGCCAGAAATCGGGCTTGAAGCTCTCGCCTTACCAACGAGCCGACTGCTGATGGCTGTTGGTCACGACTACTACAAAAAAGTGAAGATGAATCTTCCTATTTCACATGGAGGAGTGTGCATCTTTATGTTGGGTGTTCTTCTGTCGTGCGACCCGGTGGCTTATGTGCGACCTGTGGCCCACGCCTCCTATTTGTTCAGGGCGGGCGGCGTGAACTCTGATTCGATCCGGGTATTCAATCCCGCCGCTGAGATGCTCAGTTTACTCCTTAACCTTGATAGGAAGATAGATGGCTTATTCAAAAATGAGTGCATAAGGGTAAGGCACTTTGGATGAACTAATGCGAATGGGTGTAAGCCTCGCTGCTCGGAAACACCCAGTGCTGACCACACTGAGAGAGACGAAAGCGCGGGTAATGCCAGTTGGCGAAGTGGCGTTAAGCATCCCTAGTGGTACGCAAAGAGAGGTCGTGATGATATCATCTACGTCCGTACCGCTCCTCGTGGAGTAGATCCCGCATCCAACCCCTTTTTTTTCCATTTTCCAGGGAACGGGAGAATTCCCACTACCGCTGGCAGGCCAGCCGGGCCGTGAGCGCGGTGGGAACGGGCTTCCCAAAAAGCCAGCCCCGGCCGGGGTCAGCATAGAATGAAGGGGACGGCCCTAAAGTTGTGTTGGCAAAGAGGGTTGCGGGCGGATAAAAGCGGACGTGGGGACTCGGGTCGGGGCGCAGCGTAACTAAGAGAGCCATTCCATTTAGGGCGAGCATGATCGTAGTTTGGGCGGGCACGAGCGATCTGGTGTCCGAGCCGATTGGAAATGTCTTCCGACGACTACTGCACTTATGAGATTAGTATTAGCCGCCTATCCCGGACCGGAATGGACTAGGCGACCTCAGTATATTAATTTGGCGAGCGTAAGTGAGGAATTAATCCCCTGACGTATATTAATTGGGTCCACACCTCGCTAGTATATTAATTGCCTTTAGTATATTAATTGGGGAGGTATCTTAATTACCAGTATAAACATTTTCGACCTTTTGCGCCCGAAGGGGGTCGGTTTTTTGGGGGTGGGGGAATAAGCTTGCTTCTTCACAAGCTTATCCCCGCCCCGTTTCCTGTCCGTCCCGGCCGGCAGCAGCCGGGTCTCCCCAATGTTTATACTGGACTTGGTATACTAGGCACCTCAACTTCCCCCGGTCTTCGGCCCGAGCTGTATGAGGCAGAAACTCGTCCCACGTACGGTTCGGAGGCCGAGCCCCAGCAATAATGGTGCGGCTTAGGTCAACTAATACGAATAAGATACAGTTCACTCAACGATTGCCTTTGGGTCCCGAACTCCATATGGGTAAGGAGCGTTGTTGTTTGCGAGGTCTCGATCATTTACATGGACCCACTTCTCATTCCATTTGTGGTAATTTGATGATTTATAAACCGTCCCCAACGAGCGATCGGTTCATGTTTGAGCATGATGAATCACTTCGTGCCGACCTGTTGCCAATAAACCTTCCTGCCTCATATGAGAATGGAAAACTGGAGCATTTTCTGCAATTATTTCTAGGGATGAAGAATCACGAACATCAGAATTTCTGGTTTACCATGTTCCCAGAAAAAAGATTCTTTTTTTCCATTCGAGAAACGACGAGCACGACTGAAGTGGCTATACATACAAATCTATTTACGGATCTATATGCTCCGATTGGAACTGGAAGTTCCAGAACTGGCGGCTGGTATACCACAATAATGAAACTGCCCTTTCTTTTTAGTATTCGGATAGGATTTCTGTTGGCTTCATCGGGAGGCTCGCGTAGTTTGTTACGTCAACTCAAAAAAGAGAAGTTGCATTGGAATCGAGAAAGTGAAAGAGATTTCAAAAAAAGGGTAATCCAAACTATTCGTTCATAATTGCATAAAAGGAGTCAAAATAGTGGCTGCGGCGCCCAGTATATTAATTGGGCGACCATAGGCGACCTCTAGGCCAGTATATTAATTGCGGGAGCGATCGAAGTGAGGAGACCTGACGTATATTAATTGGGTCCACACCTCGCTAGTATATTAATTGGCGTAGTGAGCAGGAGGCTCCATGGTTTGCTTGCAGTCTACCACGCTCCTTGACGTCGCCCCTGATCTATCAATAGAGGGAGCAAAAAACAGGCTTTGCTCCCCAAAATGAAGAAAGAAGGGTCGAAGTTTAGACCGCTCACTGTAGTTCTACCCATAGAAAAGATCATGAAAGAGGCGATCAGAATGGTACCCGAATCCATTTACGATCCCGAGTTTCCAGACACATCGCACTTCCGCTCGGGTCGAGGCTTCCACTCGGCCCTAAGACGGATCAAAGAAGAGTGGGGAGCCTCTCGCTGGTTTTTGGAATTCGACATCAGGAAGTGTTTTCACACCATCGACCGACATCGATTCATCTCAATCTTTAAGGAAGAGATCGATGATCCCAAGTTCTTTTACTCCACTCAGAAACTGTTTTCTGCCGGACGACTCGTAGGAGGTGAGAGGGGCCCTTACTCCGTCCCACACAGTGTACTACTATCGGCCCTACCAGGCAACATCTACCTACACAAGCTCGATCAGGAGATAGGTAGGATCCGACAGAAGCACGAAATTCCTCTTGTTCTGAGAATCAGATCAGTTCTATGTTGGACAGGTCGTCGTATTGATGACCAAGAAAACTCTGGAGAAGAAGCAAGCTTCAACGCTCCCCAAGACAACAGAGCCATCATTGTGGGGAGGGTAAAGAGCATCCAACGCAAAGCGACCTTTCATTCCCTTGTTTCGTCGTGGCACACCCCCCCCACAAGCACCCCCCGGCGAAGGGGGGACCAGAAAAAGCCTTTCGTTTTCCCCCCGGCCCTTGCCGCCTTCCTTAACAAGCCCTCGAGCCTCCTTTGCGCCGCCTTCCTCATAGAAGCCGCCGCCCCGAAGGCCGAATTCTATGGTGGAGAAGGCTTTCATAAGAATTTGGCCATGAGAGGAGACCTTATTAAGTATTGCAAAAGAAGGGGCCTGCTGATAGAGCTGGGCGGGGAGGTGATACTAGTTATCAGGTCAGAGAGACGCCTGGCCCTGGCCCCCTTAAAAACCCATGACTTATTAATATTAATAAGGATTTGTTACGCGCGATATGCCGACGACTTACTACTAGGAATCGTGGGTGCCGTAGAGCTTCTCATAGAAATACAAAAACGTATCACTCACTTCCTACAATCCGGCCTGAACCTTTTGGTAGGCTCCGCAGGATCAACAACCATAGCTGCACGGAGTACGGTAGAATTCCCCGGTACGGTCATTCGGGAAGTCCCAATTAATATAAGGGGGACGACTCCCATACAATTCTTGCGAGAGCTGGAGAAGCGTCTACGGGTAAAGCACCGTATCCATATAACTGCTTGCCACCTACGCTCCGCCATCCATTCCAAGTTTCGGGACCTAGGTCATAGTATCCCGATCAAACTGCTGACGAAGGGGATGAGCGGAAGAGGTCGTCTACTGGACGCGGTTCGACTAGCAGAGACTCTTGGAACAGCCGGAGTAAGAAGTCCCCAAGTTAGCGTATTATGGGGGACCGTCAATCACATCCGGCAAGGATCAAGGGAGATCTCGTTGTTGCATAGCTCAGGTCGGAGCAACGTGCCATCGGACGTTCAACAGGCAGTCTCACGATCGGGCATGAGTATCCGGAAGTTTTCATTGGATACTCCCGCGAGTCGGAAGGCGGCGGGGGAAAGAGGGGGACACTGGGCGGGATCTTTTAGCAGCGAATTTCCCATACAGATAGAGGCGCCTATCAAAAAGATACTCCGAAGGCTTCGGGATCGAGGTCTCATTAGCCGAAGAAGACCCAGGCCAATCCACGTGGCCTCTTTGACGAACGTCAGCGACGGAGACATAGTAAATCGGTCCGCGGGCATCGCTATAAGTCCTCTGTCCTACTACAGGTGCCGCGACAACCTTTACCAAGTTCGAACGATTGTCGACCACCAGATCCGCTGGTCTGCTATATTCACCCTATCCCACAAGCATAAATCTTCGGCGCGGAATATAATCCCAAAGTACCCAAAAGACTCAAATCTAGTAAATAAAGAAGGTGGTAAGACCCTTGCAGAGTTCCCAAACAGCATAGAGCTTGGGAAGCTCGGACCCGGTCAAGATCCGAACAACGCCATCAAATACATGGCACTCAAATACATGTTTCATAAGTCAAGTCGTTTTTTCTATTAGTTTAGTTGCGAACATTTACATGAGATTAGTTGAGTAGGCTTGCGTTATTTGTCTGCTATAAGATAGCTAGTTGTGGGGCTTTCGAAAAAGGGGGGCTTGGCTTCGCTATCGCTCATAACTTGTATTGTAGTCCTAGTCTTGCGAAGTATACTGGAATTAATATACTGGCGATTTTGTAAACCGGCCCTAATTAATATACTGGCCTGAAGCTCACTAGAGGTCTTTCTAATGCGGAGGTAATATACTAAAGGGAGGATTAATTGTTTGCGTTTCCTTCATTCATTTTTCGGTTGCTTACGCGCCCTCACTTCGCTCGCCTCCTTCCCGTCCCGGAAGATCGCTTCGCAAATTAATATACTGGCCCCAATATAATACGACTAGCTTCTACCGCTTCAATCAATGGCTAAAGCTACCTTTCATCAATCAATGAATGATTGGGTTCGAGGACCTGTTGGTCAAAGGAAAGGGGAGGTCCAGATTCCGGGACGGAGCCGTATGACGCGAGAGTCTCACGTACGGTTCCTTTGAGAAGGGTGTGATACCACCACCTATCAGGCCCGACGAGCGGTCCACGGAGCTGCATCCCTACTCACCCGGTCCATGCACATCGCTCTCTCCAGGAGGTTGGCCACCTATCCTAGATCTTCCCATTTCCAAGAAGATCCCGGGCTCGATCTGGTTTAGTATCAAGGTGATTCTTTTTCTCTTTCTATATATATGGGTCCGTGCAGCATTTCCACGATATCGTTATGATCAATTAATGGGACCTGGCCGGAAAGTGTTCTTGCCTCTATCATTAGCTCGGGTAGTCCCCGTTTCTGGTGTTTTAGTCACCTTTCGATGGCTCCCTTAATCTAAAATCTTAATGTATGGAAGTTTCTAGCGGGCTACTCCCCGAAAATGCCCCGCTCCGCTGCCAATGTTTATACTGGTGTCGTTGGGGATAAAAATCTTACTTGCTCCTTCCTAGGTTCTTTTCTCTTATTGCATCAACTAGGACTGCTAAAAGACTCCCTTAATTTACTGAAAGCTCTTAAGGTTATTGATGTGATTCCAATAGGATAGGAGTTCTGGCAGCTAGGAGAGGAGAAAAAAGAAGCATAACCGGACGTTAGAAAATGTCCCTTGGAACATACTCTTCGCACTTTATGTCGCTAACACGCGCCAGCCAGTATATTAATTGCGGGCTAACAGGTGACGGGAAAGGTCCCTCCACATTTATAACCTCGGGAGAGGAGGACGTTGATCGAGCTTTTCCATGCCTAGTCCCAGTTTCGGTTAAAGACCCAGAGCGGGCTACGGATCTATACCAAGCCCGTTACGCCATAATTCATTGAGGTTGATCCCGAAGGAACTTCTCTCACATGAAAAGATAAGGGCAGTAGTCTCTATTTATTCACCCCAAGAATGAACTATCCTTTGTTTCACGGGATGGATTTCATTAACACGGATAGACCAGAAAAGGTCTTCGCAAGCATACCGCTTTCTGTTCAAGAATCGGTAGCGGTTTTAAGGAAGACTACCGAGCTCCACGATAGATAAGCGCCTATCATCTCTATGCGCCTTAGCTTTTCGTCTTTGATTAGTATTAGCGAAAGCTCGCTCGACTTAATAATAGCTGTCTTACTCGACTTGCTTACTAGCTGCCTTTCTGACTAATATAAGAATTTCACTTGTGAATTTAGAGAAATAAACTGAGTACACTAGGAGAACAGTAGTTTCCTCGCTGCGCACCTTTTTATGAACACGGAATGATCAGCATTCCTTCTCTGGAAACCCATCTATCTTCGTCATAACCAAACTTCATATCTCGAACCAAGCCCGAGGAGACTTATAATAGTTTGGAGACTTGGTATATTAGCGGACAATTAATATACTAAAGCGAAAGTGGACCCAATTAATATAGTAAAGGTCTGTTTATACTGGGAGTTCCAATTAATATACTGGCGAGGATTAATTGCTCACTTACGCTCGCCTCATGCCCTTGTATAAATCACTTTTCTTGCTCCTCACACAAAGAAAAGTCCGCCTAAGCACCCGCCTCCAGCTTCCCATTCTGTCTGATTCCTAACAAACCCAGGGAAGAGATTTATTCGCTACGCACCTGTCTGCTTGCAATAGAGCAACAGAAAGCCTTTATACCCGAATTCATGGGGGGGCCCAGCAACCTACTCACCGACGCCGGTAACCCTTCAGTCCTGTGCACTCTCTGTCCCATCACCGGAGCAACACAGAAACTCTCTGTCCAATCTTTAAGCTACTAACGGAGGGGAGAGTCTCTTTCCACAGGTAGGTATTGTTCAATTGACAGAAATGGGGCTTGCATCCCTGGCCTCCGGGTAGGGAAGTTCACTCTCACTCTGGGGAAGAAGAACGCACCGGGGAGTATCCTTATCTAACCTAAGCCTAAGGAGCAGCTAAATCTATTATCAATCGCTCCCAATTAATATACTGGCGCACCTCACAACAAGCAAGAACTACGCCAGGGACAGGCAACCCAGCTACAAGGGAACGATCAACAACCATTTTAGGAAGCTAGACGGGATTCACTCTTAACAAGGGCTCCAGCAAGCTACAACTCCGCAGATCAAGCAGGAATCATAAGTCGACGTCAGGAAGAAGATCTTGATTACTTACAGGGCGAAGGAACTCATAGCTAAGAGGGGCGGACCCGGCAACCTACTTACAGACTCCGGCTAAGCAACCTACTTCCCAAGACTCCGGCCCTGCAACCGACTCCCCGACGCCGAATTAATAAGCTAAAGAGAAGTTGATGTCCCAATCAGTAAATAAGGGAAGAGGAAGATCAGTATTTTACCTCATACGGCCTGAAAGTAAAGCATAATTAGCAAGGAAGAAATCCAACAGAAAGCCTGTATACCTAACTCCGGCTAAGCAACCGGACCGGCCAGGTCACTCACCTAAAAACAGAGTTCGTACCCAACCACCTATTCATATACCAGGTCCCCCGTTGGTAGTCTCCCCACTTCGCTCGCCCCAGGTTCCCTAGACTGATGCTGTATCGGAGAACCATAGGTGCGTAGCGAGACTTCTAACCGGAAAGACTGGCACAATTAATATACTGCCTATGCGTAGCAGGAACTCTTAGACGTATAAGAGAAGAGACCGGAAAGAAGAGTTCTTTCTTTGCTTGCTAAGTATGATGTTGCTATCTAAGGTGTTTAATCAGGCAGCCTACCAACGGCCTAAAGCTGCTTATCAAGCTTGGGGAGTTTGTGAGGCGACAACTATAAGCTACTTAGCTCCTTCCCTCTTCGAGCCACTCCCTCTTCGGAATTTTCATTAGTCGACCTAGCAAGAACCGTCTGCTTGGGAATCGTTAGCTGGCCTCGTCGGTACTCGAGTGGGGTACTGAATTTGAATCCCCCCGGTCTTCAATCGGAAGTGGCACTTGAGAAGCATGACTAAGCACTTGGCAACTGGGATAATGGATTCCTCTCTAGTATTGCTCCCAGGGAAACTCCCTACACCCATGGTTCCACCGGGAAGCTCTATGTCTATGTGTTGGCTTTACCAGGTAGTCCGCATGTCCTTGAATTATGCAGCTGAACGAATTGATACCGATTTCTTATCTTCAGGTTCTGATGAAATTAATAGTTTGGACTTGGGGCTAAGAATAGTTTGGCGAAGTGTACTGGACCTCTAATGTTGATACTGGGTCGCCTATGTTTATACTGGGTGGACCTCATGAAGAGGTCGCCTCCTTTTGCACTGAGAACACAATTCATCACCGTCCTTCTCACAAGAGTCGCGCGCCCTGGCCCTGGATCAGAGGGGATCGAATCTTCTTTCGCATTCAGAAGAGAGAGTGGTTCAGGTGACTACCGGAGTCATTGATGAAGCAGGTCAGATGGGCTTAGTAGGGCTCGAACCTACAATATCACCGTTATGAGCGGTACGTTTCAACCAATTAAACTATAAGCCCCAATTACTGAATACATTTCTTACTCTACATGAAATTCCAGAGCGGACAGAAAGAGGAGGCCTTTGCTCTATCTGCTTCTTCGAAATCCCGGGGAGGCCGCAATTAATATACTGGGGCAAGCCCCAATTAATATACTGGGGTGCAAGCCATACTAAAGAAGCTAAGTGACTTTCGTCACCCAAGTAGTGAGTTTGAGAGTGACCGGTAGGGCGACTACTTGTACTTCTAGGCGTTGGCGACCTATAGTCTTGTCTTGTTACGCAAGACGGCTTCACTCGATTCAGTATTTCAATAGAACAAACAAGCCCACTAATAGCTTAGATAGTGGCCCTTCCACTTTGGTGTAGTTGACCCTACCTATTGACTCAAGTCAAGGCCAGGCGACCAACGGGAGGCGCCCTCTTACTCAAGGCTCATAGGAACAGGGAACCCTTACGTAGTGGGATGTAGGCTTCAGTTGTTTTGGTACTTTTTCACTACGTCTTATTCTTTTTTTAGTAACCGGCTGTTCAGGCGTTAATCCATTTGGCCTTTTAGATAGAAGGCGAACAAAAGTTCTCCGCGGGCGCTACGCTATGTTGTTCGCTTTTGTCAACTGAAGTGCGCCAACTCACTTGATAGCAGATAGAGCGCGGAGCCCCATTTGAGTCGTCGCGAGCAGAGGGTTGGCGTTTCTTTTACTACTCAAAGAAAGAAAAAGAGTACGGCGAACGGCATTCTGTTGTACAGCTAGCTACTTTTGTATAGTGAAAAAGGTAACCTACCGGTTACTTTGGAATCGACAGTAGTGACGAAAGGGGGCTAGGGATCGAAGATCAAATTATTGGCCCAGTACTGGATGTTGTTTTCCCCCGGGGCCTAATATTTATAACGCTTTGGTAGTTAAAGGTCGAGAAGGATATAATTACGGTCAGCAAATTAATGTGACTTGTGAGGTACAACAATTATTAGGAAATAATCGAGTTAGAGCTGTAGCTATGAGTGCTACAGATGGTCTGACGAGAGGAATGGAAGTGATTGATACAGGAGCTGCTCTAAGTGTTCCAGTCGCAATTAATATACTGGCTACTCTCGGACGAATTTTGTTCTTGGAGAGCCCGTTGATAATTTAGGTCCTGTAGATACTCGTACGACATCGCCTATTCATAGATCTGCGCCTGCTTTTATACAGTTAGATACGAAATTCTCAATCTTTGAAACAGGGATGAAAGTGGTGGATCTTTTAGCAATTAATATACTGGAAATGGATTTATCGCCGTGGAGGAAAAATGGGACTATTTGGGGGAGCCGGCGTGGGTAAAACAGTACTTATCATGGAATTGATCAACAACATTGCCAAAGCTCATGGAGGCGTATCCGTATTTGGTGGAGTAGGTGAACGTACTCGTGAAGGAAATGATCTCTACATGGAAATGAAAGAATCTGGGGTAATTAATGAAAAAAATATTGCAGAATCAAAAGTAGCTCTAGTCTATGGTCAAATGAATGAACCACCAGGAGCTCGTATGAGAGTAGGTTTGACTGCACTAACCATGGCAGAATATTCCGGGATATTAATGAACAAGATGTGCTTTTATTCATCGACAATATCTTTCGTTTCGTTCAAGCGGGATCAGAAGTATCTGCCTTATTAGGGAGAATGCCTTCTGCAGTAGGTTATCAACCTACCCTTAGTACCGAAATGGGTTCTTTACAAGAAAGAATTACTTCCACCAAAGAAGGGTCTATAACTTCGATCCAAGCAGTTTATGTACCTGCAGATGATTTGACCGACCCTGCTCCTGCCACGACATTTGCACATTTAGATGCTACTACCGTACTATCAAGAGGATTAGCTGCCAAAGGTATTTATCCAGCAGTAGATCCTTTAGATTCAACGTCAACTATGTTACAACCTCGGATCGTTGGCGAGGAACATTATGAAACTGCTCAAAGAGTTAAGGAAACTTTACAACGTTACAAAGAACTTCAGGACATTATAGCTATCCTGGGGTTGGACGAATTATCCGAAGAAGATCGTTTAACTGTAGCAAGAGCACGAAAAATTGAACGCTTCTTATCACAACCCTTCTTCGTGGCAGAAGTCTTTACTGGTTCTCCAGGGAAATATGTTGGTCTCGCCGAAACAATTAGGGGGTTTCGATTGATCCTTTCTGGGGAATTAGACAGTCTTCCCGAGCAGGCCTTTTATTTGGTAGGTAACATCGACGAAGCTACCGCGAAAGCTATGAACTTAGAAGGGGAGAGCAAATTGAAGAAATGACCTTAAATCTTTGTGTACTGACCCCTAATCGAATTATTTTGGATTCAGAAGTGAAAGAAATCATTTTATCTACTAATAGTGGACAAATTGGCGTATTACCAAACCACGCCCCTATTGCCACAGCGGTAGATATAGGTCTTTTGAGAATACGTCTCAACGACCAATGGTTAACGGTAGCCTTGATGGGGGGTTTCGCTAGAATAAGTAATAATGAGATCACCATTTTAGGAAATGATGCGGAGATGAGTACTGACATTGATCCGCAAGAGGCTCAACAAGCTCTTGAAATAGCTGAAGCTAACTTGAGTGGAGCTCAGGGAAAGAGACAAGCAATTGAGGCGAATCTAGCTCTCAGACGAGCTCGGACACGAGTAGAGGCTGTTAATGTTATTTCCTACTAGTAAAAAATAAAAAAAAAACACACATAAAAATAAGAAAAAGAAGTTCTTTAGAGGTTCTTTATTATATACCATATTTTGATTCTGCCAATTGAATACAATCAATTCTAGATGATACAACAAAAAAAAGAAAAAGGAAGGAAAAGGTTATATTGAGACAGTTATGAATTTGATTGATTTTCCGTTACTTGCCCAAACAACCCCGAATTCCGTTATTTCAACTACATCGAATGATCTTTCGAATTGGTCAAGACTCTCCAGTTTATGGCCTATTCTCTATGGTACCAGTTGGAGTTGGTGTTAGCATGAGATTCATAGGGCTCTCGAACGAACTCGGTCTCTATCTCGCTGGCTTGTCCTAGAATCCGTGGAACCCGCGTCAGATAAGGGAGCATGCCTAGAGGAAGCGATTTCCCGGGAGAACTCTTAGGGGAGGACTGCTATCCAACCACCTCCCCAATGAATATACTGGCGCCTGCTTTCTTCTTTTTCCTGCTCTCTCACCGGTTTACGAGCTTGACCTTTTTACGCCTTTCTCCTTCTTGCCCGCTGGATTCACTCACTTTTTTGAGAATTTTCAAAGTCTCTCCCGCGTAACGTAAATAGTAAGCCCAGGTGGCTCTTCTAAGAGGGACAGAGAGCTCATTTACTTGATACTTGAAAAAAGAAATTTTCAATAGAACAGCTTTCAGCTTTCACTCAAAACATAGCTCTGGATTGCTTTTTGAAAGACTTTCACTTGCTCTCGGGAATGGGAATAGCAGGAATGGCAGTTACTGGCCTTTAGTATATTAATTGGGCTAAGGGGTACTGAGATTACAGAGACAAAATGACTTGCCAAAAGACTCAAACTACAACTGCTGACCCCTTTCACCTAGATGCCCTCTTTTTCTCTCCAACCAATTGGGATCGGATTCCAAGACCGGGGGCAATACGCCTATGTTATATGGTAAGACGTTACTCGTTTTACAGACCTTCTCGCAGCGCCTTTTATTACATCAAGTGGAATAAAGCAAGCACTTCTATGCTCTGGTTTAGAAGCCTATATAGGCAATGTAATTGTTGTTGTGTATAAGAGCTTTCTAAGTTCGATTCTTCTATTGCCATTTTATCTACCCGTAATATAAAAAATAACGAGAAGTACTACTATAATAAAAAAAAGAAATAGAAAATTGGCGTAAAAGAGCTAACAGGCATGCGGCTAACTAGAATTTTTCAGGTACTCTTTTTCATTTTAAGGCTACATATAAGAAATAGACGTCACTTCGCTCCCTTATAGTTTTTATATGGATACGTGGGACAACTATAATATACTTTCCTTTAGTGATTTCATACCTTCTTCCTTATTTTGATCATTTCTATCCTTCCATACTGGGGCAACTAAGAAGAGGGGGTATGCGGGCTTCTTTCGCTTGAGTTGTTTCAGTGTGCCGTCGGATTTTGAAGGTGTTCAGTAACTATCAAAGAAAATGAATGAAATAGGAATTCTTTCTCCCGTTGGTCGCCTCACAGCCTTCATAAAGTCTTATTTTATTGCACTAGCATTCCGATGCAAGCCAGTATATTAATTGGTGCTTGCGATTTCTATTACTCACGAGATGGCATGAGCTTGTTCGGAAGCTAATGTCGGTGAATCAGGGATAATCGTCTTAAGACTGGGAATTGACAATAATAGGTCTTTAGTAAAAGCGCAATCCCAACTCTCTTATCTGGTGCACCCTAGAGCTATTGCCAGATTTCATCTCAAATCGAGCTGCAGTTCTTCTTTCCTTTCAAACCTAGCTAGGGAACAGGAGTGCACAATCACTATAGAGGGCCCAGGCCTGGAATAAGGCAGAGTCCCTCTCTCTTGCTTGTAACTACTTCCATTGGTGAACAACTAGTTCCATTGGCGAACCCTTCTTATATATAAGGCTCCGTCCCTCTGTAGAATCTTACCCTGCACCCTGAGCCACTAGTGCATTTGCTAGTTAATGATATCATCTCACTCTTGCACATAGATTCGAATCTATCGCAATCGAGCAACCTCACATATTCTCCCCCATATTGGACTATATGTTGTGCTTCACACTTTTACTTGATAGTGTTACGCATAACCGATCCCCAATTAATATACTGGCTTTCCTATTGTTGGAGAATAGGTCTACTAGTTCCCGATTCCATGTGAATGTATCTATATGAACCTAATCTCTCTCTTCATTCTTCTTGAATTGTCCCCGAGGAGCAGGACCCCTAGAGTTGAGAGACGCAACGAACCAGCATAAAAAAAGACTTAGAGTCCCATCTCTATGCTTTTGGGCAAAGGTTAATATAAAAGGGTTTCAATTTGTGTAAAGCTGAAGTTATATACTTGGGGCCTTCTAACTTAGAATGAATGATGCTGCTCCCAGTATATTAATTTCACTGCTGTCACCAGGAAGATACCTTTATTAAGAGATTGGAGGCATCTTTGGGGAAAAGCAATTCTGACTCGGGATTAATATACTTGGCCTCGAAGTTTACCCTTTTCACGTTCTCCATACTATAGTGAATCACTTCCAACTGAATAAGATGGGATTGGAATCCCGTAGAGTCCACCATGGCAAAATCATACCCAATGTGATAGGAGTACCTAGGCCCCTGGTTAGTAGTTGTTTAGCTCTATCTCCGGCCCGTAATATGGTTGAATCGATCATTTTTGTTCATGGGCCTATTCTCTTTCTCCTTCCTCCCCGGACAATAGGCGAAGATGCTTTTCTATGCCCGAGGAATGTTTATACTGGGCGAACATTGGCTATGAATCAATTGGTCCTTTGACCAGGGATACAGCTCTATATCCGAACGGAATGATGAACTAAACAAGGGCTATCTCGCCTCTAGTGGCTGATTCCCCACACCAATCCTGGAGAAGAGGAAGGACTCGATGTGAGGTGAGTTGCGATACATTTATACAAAACTGGGCGCTGCTTGATGCAATTGGCTCTACTACGTTTAGTGAAGCGGAAGCTGAAGTTGAATATGTCACGACAGGCTCTTTACAATATTAATGTCTAAGCTGCTATACTATACTATAGTATAGTAGTAAACTACTATTGGATGGAAGGTACTACTTGGATCGTAAGACCGATGGAAGCAAAGCTAAGCTATGGTAGTTTACGACTATTAGAAGGGTTGTTCAGCCAACAGTGGCTTGAGCAATTTAGCTCTCAGCTGTCCTCACGTAAGAAGACAGGTTCCGTTTCTTCTCTGCGGCTTCTTCCTAAGTATCATTCATTGCCAGAGGTTGGTTAAGTAGTCCCTACCGGTTGGATGAAATGAAACTTGGGTCATTTTACCGATTTCACGATGTGAAAAGCACATATTCTGACTTGTTGCTGCAGGGTCTTTCAAGTTCCTCTTTCTAGTCCCTCGACAGCGGGATTGGATATGATTGGTGATACTCCTGTACAGTCTCCGCCGGGCCAGCAAACCATCGCGGATTCGATCGCAGGCGTCTATAGCACATGGCTGACCCCGAGTGTCCTACATATACATATGCACTATGTCTGAAAGGAACTGTGGCCTACCCGCAGGTCGACTCCTGGACAACCGGTAACTTAAGACCAGTGGATCGGGGAAGGGAGAATACGAGAGAGAAGACTATCTGGGGGTTGATAGTAATCTCATACCTTTCGGTAGTCTATTTTCGAGGTCATACACAATTAATATACTAGGCCCTTATAGAGAGAAAACCCCCAACAACCATCACTGGCCGGCGAAAACAAAAAGAAGGAGATAGCGCCTCACTAACGCTCGCCTTGACTAACCAAGCGAGTAATAGCAAGAAGATTGAGTAACATCATACCGTGGAGACGAAATTCACGGGCGGAACGAACAGAAGTTTGTCGCTCGCTACGCGCCTCCTACTTTTGAGGGAACAAAGTGGGTTAACTAAAGCTGGTACACCTTTTTCTTAGTGATTGGAGCCAGCTGAACTTAGAAACAAACGGGGTCGGCGGGGGAAGCGCCTTGTCGCTGTAGCCGGATAGATGTTGGGCCTGGAATCGAACGGGTTCACTACTAATGCTCCACAGCCCGTACTTTTCCGTAGATTTGAATTCTCATCAGTCTCAACTCTCCAGTTTCACTGGTCGGTCCCGTGAAGGGATTATGGTGGTATGACTGAGACAGAAGTAAGTAGAGGGGAGGCCCGATGAATGCCATTCTTCGGTTCCACCCTTCTTTGCAGACGTTCCCGCTACGCACCTTTAGTTCGAGGACAGGGCAAGTTGTTGAGGAGAAGACTTCTCTTTAATAAGGCAATATCCCGCTTCATAGCCATCTGCCGGAATACCTCGAAAACAAGCGAAATGGGTAATTATATCCTTTGGGCGTGAGAATTTATATATATATATAAAGAAATGAAAGCAAAAGGCCTTCCCACATACCTCTTTCCGGGTAGCGTACTAAGCATTCAGTCCTGCTAGCCCGGTATACTACCTCTCTTCCAAAGAAGATTCCAACTGAGAATTCGCGATTGAAGTGTTGAGTGTCCTACTAATGACTTTGGGAGGCGAAGGAGAGTGCTATCAGAGTTCCAGAAACTTGTACGCTATCGAGTTTCAAAATCCCCCCTATTTACCGGCGACTAGCAAGTTGTCAATCAAACAAAGCCGTAGTTTATTACTCTGCATTCAGACTCGTCCACTAATTCCACTAGCAAGCTTAATATACTGGGGTAGCGCAGCTGAGTCAACGAGGACTAGAGTGCGGGCTTCAAGCTAACGCTAGTGATTCCTGTCTCCATTTTCTTCCTTCGAGCACGAATCTGCCGGGGATGAGAAAATGCAGTCAATCCAAGGCCCCTAATATATGGGGTTTATACTGGGCCCGAGTTCACTAGGGAGCTTCAGACTAAAAGAATGAAAGGATGAAAAGCAAGAACCCAATCAGCTGCGTCATCCAAGAAGCCTTCCAGAATGCTCAAAGAGTTTTCATCCACATCCGGGAATCCAAAGTCCATTCTTGATGGATTGGGTCCTCCCTTAATATACTGGGGCTTAGTAGCTCACTAGCAGCTCGTTTGCTTGAGCTTTTTGTTAGCTTATCTTTTCATTAATATACTGGGCGCCAATTAATATACTGGCCCAACGAGTTGTTCCTCCCTACCGACTGGACTGAGGAAGCGAAGCTCTCTTTTACAGCAGCTCCCGACTAGGCTAGGGTCCTTCGCTTCACTCCCCGAAAAGGAAGAGCTGAACGATTGATTGTTTGGCAAGCCGGGCCCCCCATAATCACAGATTCAAGTGCCAGAAAAAAAAGAAGGCACTCAACATTGCCATATTTGAACTTCTCTAATTATCTTTCATAAGAAAGGTCATCGCAAATCCCGCGGATATGAACAAGTCATTCCGTACATCGCAACCTAGAATGAGGTTAAGTAGGCCTATGAATGATCACATGGAGTTCCGTTTGTCTATCTATGACGAGATTTCCCAACTTAATTAAAGCTCGGATTTGAGTAGTAGATCCTCTTGAAATAACTCGAACCATAGTCTAAAGTTGTAGAACCGGGTGGGTACATAAGCAGGGTAGGGCAGCCTCACGTAAGAGACCGACCCATTAATATACTGGGACTCTGGAAGAGAAACTAAAGAGAATCACTCAAGTCACGGCACTACAACTCGACCCCGGTGGGTACATGAATTCCAACCAAGTGGAAGAAAATAGCAAGCTAAATAAAAGGGTTATTCGCTAAGGACTGGATTGGTATCAATCTCAGCGCAGTAAGGTGCTTGCGAAATAAGAAAGAGATTGCAAGGACGACTATTTTCGTAAGTAGCCAGTATATTAATTGTGAGCGGGAGGAGCCGCGTTTATATTTCTTTTATTATATTAGTTAAGCATAAGTTGAGAGAATAGTATAGTTAACTTGCCCTAGAATATATCCTCAGGCAATAATCGTGATTTGATTATTCTTAAGAGTTTTGACCGATAGCAGCAAACGAATGAGTGGACATTACATTGGCACGGTCAATAGAGGTGGTACGTTAGTGGCCCTAGGTATCATAGGGGCCTCGTCTTTGTGAGAAACACTCCTCTTTGCTTGGTTATTGGTAGGGGCATGGCTCCTTTCCGGTTAGGTAGGGAGGTTCCTAGAAATGAGGGAGAGCGACGACCTGACTTATCGCACAGGGTATGAGATATATCAGCCAGGAATGATCAGGGACCGTGGTACATCAGAAGAAGATCAGTCTCGTTAAGTCATTACTCACTAGTTAGGCGGCATAGTTCCTCCCGTTGAAGGAAGCACCAACCGTCCGAATCGCTTGACCAAAGGTGCTTGCGAGTACTCTAGCGTAGAAGATATCGACCAAACGAAAGAGTACTCCGACGTACAGTAAAGCGAAGCAGCATTGGCGTAGAACGACCAAACGTTGCCTCGTTCGTGACTCTCGACTAGACTTCACAGCGCAATTAGGCCTAGTTGGGGCCAATTCGGGCAGTCTACCCCTGTCCAGTATACTTAGACCAATGCTAGGATACAATGCCCCTGACTCGCCAGTATATTAATTCGGAGGGAGAATGGGACTTGGTTGCAAGAGGAGCCCGAAGGAGCCGCCCGCTTCCGCAAATTAATATACCGGGCCCGAAGGAAGCAGGTAATAGCATTGGCTGCTTAGGGAGGAATTTCCCGGCTCGTGTGGCATAATGTATCTATCGGGAATCACTCCCAGTTTCATTAAGTAAGGAGCGTAGCAAGGAAATGTATAAAAGAAAGGAGCCTAGTTCAGGACTGGTAGTCCGCTATTCTTTTTGATTCCATTTGGTAGAAAACGAATAGAAAAGTGTACGGTGCTATGAAAAGAACCGGGCTAATTGACGAATGCAGATCAATCAGCCTTTTCAATAGGTTACGGGAATCAATATTAGGACTACATGCTAAGGCAACAGCAATAGGGACCCGATCACCTGTGGAATGATCACTGACGCAAGTTAGCCCACCCCAGTAAAAACATTGGCCTCAGCTTAGTGTGAAGAGGGGACTCGACGTCGCTCCTCAGTTTGGTTTCATCAGAATTCCCTCAGGTCACCTCTATAGGAAGAGGTGCGAAGCGAAGACTGGATGCTAAGCCGCTATGGCAATTGACTACTCATTTTGTGGAAGCGGTGGGAATCCAAGTCATTAGCCTAGCCTGAGTGAATAATGACTTCCATCCGTATCCCCGGCAGCTGCCATTGGTTCCAACTATTCATTGGGCAAAACGCAAAATCATAGGCTAGGCGACCTCGCAGCTTATTTAGTATATTAATTTGGTCCACTTTCGTCCGCTATTAATTGGGGAGGTATAAACATTAGGGAGATACGTGATTTTCATGTCAAATACTAGGTTGAATCTATCTCCTAGTTAGGTTGGTTTTTCGTGAAATCCCGCAGAAGCAAAAAACACGGAGTTATTGCAATTTCATTGCAATTGATTCCGCCCCACTATTTGATTGTGTAGCTGTTCAGTCGAATAACGAGGGAACGCCCAAAGCAAGAAAACAAGAGAAACCCGAGTAAACATGCACGAGGAACACGAACTTGGATTTTGTTGAACAGTGCAACCAGCAACATATTCATTCCGGGCGCTACCGGTCTACAGACCTAGGGAAGACTGGTTATTACTATTCCGGTTGACCAGTCCTTTCGTTGGTTCCGTCGTCTATCTGTTCCGCTTCGCTTCCTCTCCCTACCGGAAGAGCTAGGCATCCTTCCGTCTTAGGACCAAAGCGCAGTACCTTTTTCCTTAACCGAATGGTCTAGCTGTCTATCTGAGGCTGGTGCCCAAGAGTGATTAGCTGATGCGGGGTATGAGAATACCTCCGCCAATACCAATATAGGAACCACGAAATCCATTCAAAAAAGCAAACTTGTGAACAATGTCCCTTCCTTTGAACCAACCGAAAACAGAATCAGCAGTTTCAATAGAAGCCCTATTAATATACTGGGAGGGGGAGATCTAAAAAGCTCTGCCCAAAACCCTATCTTACGCTTATCGATCGAACAAACAGGGCTTTCTATCGGTTACTCGATGAGGAAATATGCACCCAGTATAAACATTGGTGATCTATTAGATTGACGAGGCGACCGAAGGGAGGTTCACTCCGCTTTAGTATATTAATTGGGGAGGTATATTCATTTCCAAACTATTATAAACATTCGGGGAGTATTAATAGGGATCACAGAGGCGTGGAGGAGTCACCTGACCTATGCTAACAGCGAAACGAGGATCCAGGAGCCGAAGGCGATTTCATGCAACCAAGATTGGCAAGGAAATATGCACTGGGGCTGTTTCCAATTGTCGAACAGTAACGAGTAGGTCAAGTCAGACTAGTCACGATTTGCGCCTCATTTCTTTATGAATAACGACCTCACCCAGTATATTAGTTTAGGACTACATGGCGAAAGGAAATAGTTGTTTCCCAGTCCTCTGGCTTTGAGACTTCGTAAGCAGCCGGGTCATTCGATTTGGCATGAGCAGCCACGGATTTTCCATTGATCTTTCTCTATTTTAGTTGATTAGAGTGAGCATATTTTAATGTATGAAGTTTGTACATGATTTCACGAATCTGACAAGGAATATTGGGTAATTCAGCCCGGTAATATACAAAAAATAGGAATCTCAGGTATCTGGTGAAGGTTGCACTTCTTTTCACTCCTATATGGCCGATTGATAGGGTACGGGGCTGCCCTAAAGGAAGACTTCGGGTTTGACTCGTGCTTCTAGACATCTATTGCGATCAGCGACGCTACGCACCTTCGCTTTGTCCCCGAACTCAATAAAACGAGTGTGAAATCAATATATATAATTTGGTACCTAACTAATACCAGGAATCTTAAAGATGACTTCCATCCTGGACTGCTACAAATATCACTTCGCTACCCTCTCTTTCGCCAGGTCTATTGGGGCCTCCCGCTACGCACCTGGTGTACCTTCGCTTCCCATAACAGACTGATTGGTGAAACCTCCTATCGGCCGGGTGGCCC
>JASFAX010004562.1:0-39022 GCA_030737875.1 Allium sativum
GTGTTATACGGCGTGGTCCCTTGATTTACCAAACTTTAAAACCAATATTAATAACTGTTTTAGTTCTCACACCAGTCACATGACTGACCTGGAGTTTATTGTTTTAACCTAAACTCTGGGTGCCCCTATTTTCCACACGGGCAGCTAGTAGTTTTGGTTTTGCAGATTTATATTCACAGGGTCCTGATTAACAGCTGGAACGATGCTCGGAAAGCTCTGCATCCGTGTATCACTTTCAGTTGTGTTTTGTATTTTTTTTCCGCTACTATGTAATTTATTGTAATCTCTGATATTTGTCGAATGTAATTTATTCATTTATACTATGTATATTCTTGTATCTGATGGAATTGTTGTAATAACAATGAAATGTTCTTCCGTCTGCGTTCTATTTTGTCTTGTCCTCACAGTAATTCGTTCTTTCTCATCTCTTCGGAGATCGGGGAAGTTCGGGTCGCTTCATTGCGTATAGTTCCCATTTTTCAAGGTGTGCCTTTCATTAGTTGAGGGAGGGGTCAGGTGGGACCATAGCCACTGGAAAAACAGACCTTAGCATTTACATCGGCAGATATCTGAAAGCTCCCGACCGAGTTCCGTGTTTCTTGATTTACCCTGCCACGAGACTCTGGTCGCACATATAGAGGACATGTGCATCTAGACAACGATAACGATTCGCGACACATACGTGGGAAGTCTAGAAACCTATACTGCTATAGGTAGTGTGTCCTAGACTAGAGGGCGTCGTTCGATAGGTAGCAAAATCCCTACACTACAACAAAAGTAACTTTTAACGGCTTCCATTCTTGACATTTAAACAACGGAAGCTGTAGAAAATAATTTTGGCGGTGTTATTTTCAAGGATTGCGCTGGCGAAAGGAAATTTCGTTTGTCGCCTCTTAACCCAGTATTCATCACCACGTAATTTGGAAAAAGTCCATTTCCTCCTCTCTTCCCAGTTCCCACAATATAAGGTAGTGTTTGGTTTACCATTTTAAGTTTTGGGTTTTCGTCCATACAAAAATGTGCACAACGCATGTAAATCATGGAAAACAACAATTTTAGAAAACAAAGTTAACACACAAAATAAAAAACAACTTTTATCCATTTTTCATGTTTGGAGAAATGAGTGAAATATGGAGACCAAATCCTCATTTCATGATTGCTACATCCCCTCCGCGGTCCCCTCCATCTTGCTTTCATTCTACCATTCCTCCTTCTACAACTTTGAAGTTTTGTAATTAATTTTGAAAAATAAAAACCCAAAACTCATTTTTAACCAAACACACCCTTCGTTTTCCTTTTTCCTAATTTCCATTTTCCCTAAGTTGGAATTCGTGTTCAATCCTCGTCTCTACGTCGATTTTTCCGTCGCCAGCTAAACTCAGCGGTTTCTTTTTTCACTTTGATTTACTTGCGTCTGGTTGCCCTAAACTTGATCCTTTACCTTTTCACTTCGATTTCCCTACCTGAAGTTGCCTTAAAACTAGGCGGAGAACAAAAAAATTGGTGAGCATTTTTTTCACCCTTGTTTTTAATTCTGTTCTAATCATTGCTTATCATCAGCTCGAGTTCAAAGTTAACCCTATATTTTTGCAGATCTTGCTTGTATGATATAACATTTATTGCATACAGTTGAATCCTAGTAGTAAATGTAAGTGGCATAGAAACCACTTTTGTCTTTTAAGGTTGCCTTCAATCAAAGCAGAGTTAGGGATCGATACTGGATATAAACAGGGAGAATTTTGTTTTTCATTATGTTTTAGTGGATAAAATATAACTATAAGCGTAAGGCAACTATATGGAGGATATGCATCAATAGTTGAAATGTGGATGATGCACAATTACTTATGTTAAGATTCAAATATTACAGAACCATAACATCCATAGTTGTGACATTATGACGTAGGATCAAAAGCCATAGTGTCTGCAGGCTATCCACAATCTTAAGAAGCTGCATTTGTCTTCTAGCAGTTAAAAATCTAACATTATCACGAGTTTCAATTAAAGTTTACTTTTATATCCCCACCCAGCACTGATGCTAGGCATTCTTGCATCCACCGACCATACTTTGACAAATTAATATGGCACCAAGTGTACTGTGGATGTGAAGAACTTGGAAAATGAAGGGGTTTGCAATCTCCATGTAGTTTTCAATGTAAGTACTGAATTCGTCATGAATCGTAGTATTATAAAAAGAATTTTCAACATCAACCGTACTGCTGAAGTGTCCTTTTATAACTTCAAGAAATTGTAGTTAGTGTTCAAGACCTTTAATGTAATCAACATCTCCTCCTACTATTGAGGTTTGGCCACCCTACAACAATTAATGAGCTAACACCTGTTAAAAAACTAAGTTGTAAAAAATTTATGCATGCAATTCGCTAGCTAAATCTAGTTTGGTTCACTTCCTCCCATATGCTTCATTTGTCTCTTTCAGACTTTACCATTGAATAAAGTAAATGAGAAGGCTTATAACAAATGAAAATGTATTGAATTCCTATATTTTGTGAAATTTGATTTCCTTGCCGCTATATTTTGACACATGCTGATCAATATACCACTATTTCATTCATGCCAATCTATACAATAAACAAAAAATCTGAATAATCATGGTCCAAATATGTAAATACGGGGATTCTAAAAGCAAGAGCCCATGTTCTACCTTGCGCATCCATTTGAACTTCACTCAAAGTGACTACTACATTTGAGTATATTTGATCAAATGACAGTGATGCTAATTTGCGTTTTCCCCTGATTTCTTATGAGGCAGACGTTGTCATGTTTTTTGATTTAGATAAGTTGATTTTTGTATATTTGCATCAACTTCAAATGCTGCAAATTCGTTACTGACAAAGAACTCTGCAGACCACTATAAGCTTACCTGACCGTGCCAATATTAATAAATTGTTGTATTTCAGTTATCTAATTCATTCATATAGCTTTTACAATTTTCTACAAGGGAATACAAGTAAAGAACAATGATGAAGATAGAGAAACATGGACATAGGACGGATCTCTTGCTTACAAAGGTAAACCAGCACGTAGAAATAGTTCCGATGGATGGATTTCACCTTTTCTACTGTTAGGCAACAAACTATTTAATAGTTTTATACTGAGATTAATTATAAGCATATCGCAACAACATTTTAAACTTAGAGTTTAGGTTTTGTTCATTGTGTTATTCCTATCATAAATCAGTGTAACAGCTTTTTGGCATGTTAATTTAGTGACTGTAATTCACATGTCATGTGAAGTAAGGTGGAAAAACAATATTTGCCAAATGCAACTTGAGATTGATCAGTGCTTTACATGTGGTAAGATGCTGCGCTATAGTTATGGATGTTCAAGGAAGGGCAGTGAATCTCAGGTTAGTTATACAAACTATTATTATGAGCGGCTCTTTTTCGAAAATATATAATGATAGTTGAGCTTCTTTCTCAAATTTTATGTACTGGTCTTTTGTTTGTTGGGTTTGACTTGATTTTATGGTTGTATAACGTAATCACATAGCATTTTACTGGACTGTTTATGATATGTTCTCACCAAAACAACTACATGGTTGACTGTTAGTACTATGGACTTTAATGATGGTTGATCTTTGCGCTTATTTCTGGGCATAGTTAAAGATTTCTCTAAATGTGGTAGCGGGAGTTCAATCAATATGTTTCATGACTGCATTTTGTTGTTGTGAACCTGTGCTAGTTTCTTTTTGTGCCTGCCTTAATGTTTCTTGTACATATTTCAGTATAGCTGCCTTTTGTTGATGTTGAACTTTGATTTTGTTCTTGCTAGCCTTTAATGGACGACATTATAAGTCATGTCTAATGGAAATATACAGCTTTGAATACATGAGAAATCCACTACCACTAAAATTTTATTTTCTACAAAATATATTAGCATATTTTTATATCATTGCTATCATTACAACCAAACAAAGCCAAATTTTTTGGTATGGTTAAAATACTTTGTCGGATTTACGTTTATTAACTACGATATGCACATCAAGTTATCATGATATTTTACTTTATAATTTAACGTGCAAATTGTAATACATTAAATTTAATCTTCAATGATCACATACTTTTATTTTTAAATTCTCAATTTAATGCCAGTTAATCGGACGATTCCATTAACAAAAGAATTCATGTAGAATAACAAAAATACAGAATTCATACAGTCAGATAAGGTAATGAATATAATGTGATTCAAATAATAGAAAGTAGAAATGAGATGTGAAAATCAATTAGAAAACGAACCAGGAGCGTAAACTGTCAACTTTTTTATTTTCATACATTTAGTATTTTACAGCTGTGTACTTCCAAAATTATATGACGTATACTTCCATTTGAAATTTCAGTATCACATAATTTATGTTTCCAAAATTACACACTGCATAATTTTTTTGGCTGTTACATGATTCATAGATTTAACTTCTTTTTTATCAATTTAAGTTTCGTTTCATGCATTTATGCCTGGTAATTTATGTTATCATGGAAGTTACATTTCATGCATTAATACATCATAACTTTTTCAGAAATGCTACTTTGCCCGCTTTTCAGTTTGTCAAAAAACTACGGTAGAGACAAAAAAATAGGAGGCCCACCCCTTGAATTACACAAATACCCCCTGAATTCAATGTTTGCCACCCCTGAATTCCGGATTTACCCCTATTTCTTGCTTTTTGACAAAAACCTTTTCGGGTATTGTAGCATTTCTCTAACTTTTTTCATATTTATATTTCATTCATTGATTTATCCATGGTCATTTTACATTTATGTGGGATTGCAAATGACTTGTTTAATGAATTCAAGTTTTCTGTCATTTTTATTCATTCCTGTCATATGCATAAGGAAAAAAATCATGGATAAATAAATGGAATTTCTTTTTCTCTTCTTTTTAGCTACGTACGTAAAATGGATGAAGCTATTAATAAATATTAGGCAAAATAAATGCCCATGCATACGTAAAAGAAAAGTTACGTGCACAATAATGAAGGAGATAAATGGTTGATTGTTCTTGTGCAAGTGTCAAACTGAATTGTTGGACATACATTTTTCATAATCAGTTGGCTATTTCCATGAAAATCATGTTCACTTACAAAAAGAAGACATGCCATATTCTATTTTCAACTTTTTAAATAACTAATTTTTCACCATGTATTTCTCAATATCATTAAATGCAACATTCGTTTGAATTTCTATCAAAATTATGAATTTAGTATTCAAATTATGACAAAATGTATGCTTGGATCAAGCTACTGTGATATAGAAAGTGCAATGTGGACTTGCTCCTAAGGGCTCCCTTGTATTTGGATTATCAGAAGTTTTAATAACATAATCATTGTTACATAAGCCACTGGTTCATGTACCTGAAATCCATCATGTCAAGCTTTTTTCAATTAAATGTATTTTAAACTAGTTTTTGTACTACCATTATTATGAATATAAAATGTAATTGGCCTTAAGGAAGTAACCTCTTAACATTTATGTAATATGTAACTTATCATGGCATTTTTTTTAAACATCTTTACGAGCTTTGACACTTGATTTGTTTATAGAGCAAACTGCACATTCTTTTTATTCTAGAATATTATCTTTATTCCATCTCATATATAGATATATTATTTTAAATTTTATTTAAATGCATTAAGTCTTTCTTATTGTAATTTATATTGGTAGCTGAATAGGTGATTACCAATAGCTTTGGGATACTATTTTGTTCTATATGGTTTATTATACCCAAGTAAGCTAGCTATTCAATGAATCCATAAATCCGAATAGATGTTTATGCTTTATATAGCTGTCAGTAAATGATTAAAACAAATAGAAGCACAGTAGGAGTTTGTTCACATCTTTTTAACAGATGTGAACATAACACCACTAACGGTGTTAGTGGTGTGGGGCTATGATTGACCCCTGAATTCCACCTTTTAATCCCAGCCGCACAAATCTAACACCGTTAGTGGTGTGAACATAACATTAGTTGAATAAGTGTGAACAAACTAGCTCTCATAGAAGCATGACCACTTATAAAGTGATTTGGAATTCGAGCCTTGTTATTATTACATAATGATTGTTTATCTTAATAGTATTTAGCTTCTAGGAGTTACATAGGTACATAAAAATATTGTATCACAATTGCTTTATATACTTGTACATGATATAATAATATTATGTAAACTAAGGGGGCTAAAAATGTGGTTACACGCCACTGCGTTATTGTAGTTCACAAATTTGTATAACAGAAAATATACATGTGGACTATTATAGCCACACCCCCTTGTTTAGTAACCATAATAGGTTGTCATTTATGGTCATGCACGATCATGTATGGACTAAGAATAGGCTGTATTATTTAACAATCCACAACAGCAGAAGTCGTTCTACTAATAAAAAAAATATATTTTGTCAATGAATTTAAAAATCATAGTCATTGTTTTGTAGGTTTTGCTTATGTGTAAAATACCTTTCCCTTTAGCTTCCATAGGAAGAATCTAGTGGAATCAAAGTGAAAAATGTATATTACCTTTACCTCATACTGGACGAATAATACTTGTTGTTGGGAGTATGAATAAACTGAGCATGATTTATACTTTTTTTTGCCTCACACTTGTGCTATGCCTATATATTTTTACTCTCCATTTGAACTATTAAGAATGACTTGGATTAACTGTTGGTAGATAATAATTCTAAAAGCATGAGAGTTTCCAAAACACTGAGTGGATTTGTTTTTTCCTCACTGCCAGCCATAACAATGCAAATATGTAAAATTTACGCTGTGACGACCGAAAACCCCGTGGTACGGTGTTAAGGATAATCATTGTAATATAACATATTAATCATCATTAGCAGATCACAGATAATAGCAAAAACAAGAAAATAGAATAATTTACACAAATATGACAGCGGAATCATATATATCACCACATCAGAGAGAACAGTGCAGGATACTACTTAGTGCATAATAGTACATAATCAGTCAACATCGCCGGAGGCGGAATCACACAAAGAGAGTACATAAACTAAACATCAGTCTACATCTCCAGTGGTGAAATCATAATACATATACAATAATGGCAGAAAAGTCATAGTCATCACGGTGTAGTCAAGCCTCGCCATAAGCCAAAAGTGCACCTCTACTGCGGTGCCAAGCCAAAATATACCAGCTACCTGTAACTAGGCTGCCCGTGTGAAAATGAGGGCACCCGAGTTTGCAAGGTGAAACAAACTACGAGTCAATCGTGGGACTGGTATGAGAAATCTACTTAACTTATTAAACAACAATAATAAGGCAAATCAAAGGACCACGCCACTTTCGCGGAACGGGTTTACTCCAATGAGTGCTAGTGCATGAAATAAAGTAAATGATTAAATCATCGCAATGCTTTTTATAAAATGAAGCCATTATAAGACTCAGGTCCCATCACACAATGCAACACAAGCCGGAGGATAGAGTTTTACCTTATAATGGCCAAAAATGCTTCATACGTATAAAACGAAAATGTTTGGTATTATTACTAGTGCATATATGTTTCAAAAGCGATTTCAATCATAAATATCAATCATAGACGGCATAAATGACTCATACCACTATGTCGCCATACTAGTAATACAATTACATCCGCAATTTCGTATTGGAAATTGGATTCCATCATGAGTCGTGGCAAGGGGCAAGCTCCTCTCCGTTCGAGACACTCTAGCAAATGTCCCAGGATCGCACACAACGGTCCTTGGAATCGGCTGGGCCGGTCCTCTCTTACTTTTGAGGATTAGTTATTCCTGGACACACGTTTCTCGGTCCTTACAGACCTATAATCGAGGCGCCTCACATTCCAACAACCACACAGGTGAAAAGTAGATATAAATGTCAGGGCTGGTAGGTCACTGACACCACCATAGCTAGAAAGAAAAGTCGCGCTCTCCCAGTGGTCCATCTCCCGTTTTTGATTCATACCGGGGTGTGAGGCTCGCGAATCCACGTCATACACAAAGCTACGTCACACAGACCATGCTTTGATCATCAACCACAAGACTTTGCTTTGCAACAGAAGCCTTGATCATATGCCACTTAGGCATGCCACACAGGCAATCCACCACATGCGACTGATTTCTATCAATATATAACCTCTGAGCTCATACGTCTCAGAGAAGGTTGTTAAGCAAGAGAATAAATTCTCTGCCGCCAAACAGATATATATTTAACAGAGATCAATCAGTACAGAATAAAATCCAATGTCAGACACACAGTCCATTTACAAGTTCGCTCTGGGTTTGAACGAAACCGGAGGCACCAAATTCCTCGCTTATCCGCACAATCAACAATACGTCCGGACGGCTACTACTTCAGCTCCTTCAAGGTAGCTACTCCAATCATGAGCATCAGTAGCGCCCATCCATCCAATGTGTAGATCGTCGGTCTTCAACCGTCTTCAACTTTTCGACTTCTCACCGTCGATCGATTATTTGAAATGAGAATGAACTCGACCTTTTCAAATAATCCACGTATATTTAGGTTTTCAAATCAATTTTTCACATGGTTAAATTATTCAACATTCACATTTCAGTTCCTTAGTATAATTTTCATGTTAAACACATTCAACCATCACATATCAAGCAAACACAACAAAATTGGTTTATTTCCAATCTATATCGTCTATAGTATTTTATAACGATATATCGCCATTTTTATTTATTTAAAATGGCCATATTTAATTAAACGACGTTTCAGGTCGTGCCGAGGCACTGGCGCTGTTTTTCACTAAATTTGTTTTACATATATCTCAAAATCTAACTGTTGGATCTTCACAAATTTTATATCATTAGGAAGATCATTTCAAAACGAATCCAACGGTTTCAGTTTTGGAAAAATCCGATAGTCGGATCTCCCACACTAGTCGTTCGAAATTACAATTTCAAATTATGAACTGCAGCGTCGTTATTCGATTTAAT
This sequence comes from Allium sativum, assembly GCA_030737875.1. NCBI lineage: Eukaryota > Viridiplantae > Streptophyta > Magnoliopsida > Asparagales > Amaryllidaceae > Allium > Allium sativum. The sequence goes on from JASFAX010004562.1 coordinate 8,946, forward strand.
TTAATTATATTTATATATAAATATATCGATTTTGGCACTGTTTTTCTTCAGATTTGAATTAAACATTCTAGACAATCCAACCGTCGGATCTTTACAAAGTTGGTGCCGTTGGAAAGATATTTCCAAGGCGAACCCAACGGTTGCGGTTTTGGGAAAATCCAATGGTTGGATTTCCCACACTAGTCGTTTGAAATCACGGTTTCAAAACACGAACTGCACGTCCACGATTCGTTTTAATTTTATTTATATTTATATTTTTATATAAATATAGTCAATTCGAAAATTCCTATATCGTTTCACTTCAAATATATCACTAACGCCTTTAAAATTTGGAAAATTTCGCCATAACCTTCTTTGTACGGGAGGGGCTGGGATAATTCCCAAATAGCCACATGAGCGTCTCATCTCAAAAAGAAAAAGGAAGCCAAGCGGCTGGCCAACAGGCTCATAAAATCATCACCCAAGCAAAACAGTAAACATGTACCTGTTTGTCGGGCACAAAATTTTATTCCTCTTCTTTAGCCTCTTTGCTATAACCTGTTCAATAAATATGCATGTACATATATGCAATTCTTATCACTTATCATTTTCCATTCAACTTCATATTTGATTCAATTTGGTTTAAAAACACCATTCATTCTAATGTTGCATACATAGGCAAAAATCATATCATTAGCTAATTAATGAATATTTCAGCTCATGCATATTTATTTGAACAAGTAGTTATTTTTAACACTTCACATTTCAATAAAAATGATATTTTTGGCGAACTAAAATATATTTCAACACATGACTATTTTATTTAGTTCCTATGCATGTTAAAAATAATATTTCTTTCATAAATATTTATTTCAACGCTCGCATATCTTTAGCATATCACATATATGATAAAAATGGTATTTTCATCATCTAAAATATTTATTCAACACATGAATGTTTTTAACACTTCATAGTTTCAATAAAAATATAATTTATATCGTTAATCTTTTATTCAACACATGAACCTTTCCAACATACACACTTCTCAACACATGAGCATTTCCACACATGGATATTTTATATAGTTTGTTCATATAAGAAAGATGAAATTTTTATTGCTGAAACTATTTATATATAAGGCAAATATTTTATATACTTCATATATATTATAAAAATGTGATTTTTATTGTTTAAACACCTTATTCATTCACACATGAATTTAATTTTCACACATCACTTCTCAACACATGAGCATTTCCACACATGGATATAATTTCAACACATGACTTTAGCTTTAACGCATGAAAATAATCTCAACATATGAAAATAATTCTAACACATGAATATCATTCAAAATTTCGGCAGCATAATGGCAGGCTAGTTAAAACCGGCACCGTCCCGAGTACGGCTCCTCGCTCTACCTTAAAACCTCGCGGTTTTTGACAATGGGGATTTCATGCATCTAATTCGCACGCAGGGGACGTGTTTTATTTTCATTTCCACAGTTATTTCCAATTTATTTCAATCACCAATGGGTATTTTTCAACCATAACCAATCAATATCAACCACAAACAATTATTCAACCATCCGTATTTTTCATCCAATATTTCACAACAATAAATATCGTCCATGGTTTGTGGACGAGGGGAGTATATATATATTCCTATATTTCACTTGCATTTCAACACACATATCATTTATACAATGCATGTATAATTTATACTTCGCTCATATAGCTTACACAACCCATGTACATGAGGTATACAACACGTGTATAATTTACATTTCGCTTGTATAATTTACACATGACATTTTCCATTCAATTTCATATTTTTAGAAATCTCACATTGGTTTTCGAAGTGCTAAAAATCGTAGATGGGTCAGAAAAATTCGCGGTCTCTTCTATGTGGTAGAGAGCCTCCTTGCGGTCACTATGTTTCCTGTTTCATCGAATTTCGTCAACACATCATAAAGATACGATTTTTCAAAGTTCAAATATAATAAAGGTCTCACCTTTCACGATGGTTCAAAACTAGATTTTCAGTTTTCGTGAAAACCGAGGCATGATACGATGATCGGAGGGTACAACGTGGAAGAGGGAAGAGAGGGGAGTCAGTCAGTGGTGGTTGGAGGCAGTTCGGTGGTCGGATCTGGTCGGGGCGGCGGTGGGAAGTGTCGAACTTTGGAGAGGTCGTGCTCGACGATGGAGAGGAGGGGGAAGGTGAAAGTGGGTCGGATTTGTAGAGGGGAGGCGGCGCCGTCGACTGCAGGTGGAGGCGAGGTCGGCAGGGGGCTGAGGCGGTCGGAAATTGCCTGGGAAGGTTGGAGCTCGCGTCGCCGTCGATGTCGAGAGAGAACGAGGGTTTCTGAGTGTTTTTTTATTTTTAATTTATGAATGGAATTTTCTGATTCGCCGATATATATATATTATTCAGAAAATTAGGGTTTTCACTTACGAACCCCAATTCAAACCCAACGATTGTCACCCCTAGCTAAATACCCCCATCCTAGATACAATGGGATATGTTTCGTAGGCCCATTCGACCGTTACAGTCAGTTATTTCTCAAATTAAAGTATAAAACATTTTATATTCAATTTGAACGTACATTTCAATTTGCCAGGGCCACTAACTGATTCGAAAAATTCCAGAAAAATAAATCTAGCTATGTTTTGATGCTATGGTCCCAACAAAACCTGTTTCGTCAAATTCTGAGATCGTTTGAAAAATGGCCCTTTTCTGGTCGATCCAATTTAACAGACCAAACACATTTTCTTTTGCCACGCTCACAGACTAGCTTCAAAAATTATGAAATTTGAAACCTAGCAATAGTTTGACATCCCGGACCCAACAAAAGTGGTTTCGTCGAATTCCGAGGTCGTTTGCAAAATTTCTATTTTCAAGGGCTATATATTCTATATAGCGACCTTTCTGAAAATTCATTTGGCCATAACTTTTGATTCCCGCTATGAAACTTCGATTTTTCGGATTCGTTAGAAAGGTATTCACTAAACAGATTTAAATACTTTTGGTTTCACCAAAATCCGTTATATTTTGCACCCGGTGTAGTCAGTCAAAATTTGAATTCAAATTTTCAAACTGACACACTATTTCTAATTCAATATTTTATTGAAATATTCTATTTCAATTGTTCAAATTCCTTTGAAATAACCAATTTAAAATTTTTAAATTGGCTCGTATTTTCCGGGTTGTTACAATCTCCCCCACTTAAAACTTTTCGTCCCCGAAAAGGAAACAACAGTAAAGTAGGAAACAAAAATGTAAATGCAAAGTATTGTGAAGGTACCTTGCACCGGATTTAATCAGAGAATTCCACTTTGCATTTGGGGTAAGCTTGCTTAATGCTTTCCTCAGTCTCCCAAGTGCAGTCTCTAGGATCACTACTCCACTGCACTTTAACTAAATGAACCTTTTTGTTTCTTAGCTCTCTAGTTTCTTTGCCAACAATCTTTAATGGCTCTCTTCTGACTGCTAATTCTGGAGTTATTTCCAAGTCCTGTTGCGCTGCTTCTTCTATAACAAGATCCGGATCATGCACATGTCTTCTAAGTTGAGATACGTGAAACACATCATGCACTCCAGGCAACCAATCAGGTAATTGAACCCTATAAGCAAGAGTTCCAATTCGTTCAAGTATAGGAAAATGACCAATAAATCTTGGTGCCAACTTCCCAGTTTTGCCAAATCTGATTACTCCTCTCATCGGAGAAACTTTCAAATAAACATGGTCACCAAAAGCAAATGTCAAACCTCTTCTTCTAGAATATGCATAACTTTTCTGTCGGCTTTGTGCGGTTCTCAATCGCTTTTCGATGAAGTCGACTTTATCAGACGCTTCTCGAATCATGTCGGGTCCTAACACAAGTCCGTTGCCAGGTTCTACCCAACATGCCGGAGATCTTCACGGTCTGCCATATAATGCTTCAAATGGCGACATTCCCAAACTTGCTTGATAGCTATTGTTATATGAGAATTCTGCCAAATGTAAGTGATCTTCCCATGACCCACCAAAATCAATGATACAAGCCCGCAATAAATCTTCCAGAATTCTATTCACTCTCTCAGTTTGGCCATCTGTCTGAGGGTGATAAGCAGTGCTCATATTCAGTTTCGTTCCCAATTCTGTCTGGAATGCCTCCCAGAATTTGCTAGTAAATATTGGGTCTCTGTCACTAATTATGCTTATGGGAATTCCATGCAGCTTAACAATTTCTTTGAAATATATCTGTGCTAGACTTTGAGCGGTTCTATTCGATCTGATAGGTATGAAATGGGCAGTCTTTGTGAAGCGATCTACGGTTACCCAAATACTGTCATTACCTTTCCTGGTTCGAGGCAAACCATCTATGAAATCCATGGAAATCTGTTCCCATTTCCAACCTGGGACTTCCAACGGTTGCAACAATCCTGCTATCTTTTGTTGGTCGCTCTTGACTAATTGACAAGTAGGGCATCTGCTAACATATAAAGAAATATCCCTCTTCATTGCTCTCCACTAGAAAGTGCGTTTGATATCGTTGTACATTTTGCTCACACCGGGATGAATGCAAAGCTTGGATTTATGGCATTCATCCAGCACCTCTCTTTTGAGCTCAGGGATGTCGGGAACACATATTCTTCCATTCAATCTCAGAACTCTCTCACTATCCACTTGGAAACTGGAGCCTTCGCCCCTGTGAATCCTTTTAATCATCTCTTTAACAAAATTGTCGTTTTTCTGTAGAACAAAAATCTTGTCATTCAATGAAGACGTAACGATAAAGTTGGCGATGATTTCAGTCTTTCTACTGAGCGCATCAGCTACAACATTAGCCTTTCCCGGCGTATACAAAATATCTAGATCATACGCGGAAAGAAATTCTAGCCAACGCTACTATCTCTAATTCAGATCTTTATGGGTGAACAAATATTTTAATGATTAATGATCTATATACAGTTCAAATTTCTCACCCAGCAAGTAATACCTCTAGATTTTCAACGCAAAAACGATAGCTAACAACTCAAGATCATGAGTTACATAATTCTTCTCATGCGGTTTTAGCTGGCGGCTTACATAAGCGACTACTTGGCCTCTTTGCATTAACACTGCACCAAGACCTCTAATAGAAGCGTCTGTCCAAACCGTCAAATCCAGATTGCCATCGATAATGGTTAACACTGGAGCAGTTGTCAGTTTCGATTTCAATTCCTTGAAAGCTTCTTCATAGTCGGAAGTCCACTTAAATTTCTCATGCTTCTTTGTGAGCTTTGTTAACGGACCGGATATCTTCGAGAAATCCTTAATGAACTTTCGATAATAACTAGCCAACCCCATAAAACTTCTAACCTCTGTGGGTGTAGTAGGCTGTTTCCAGTCTTGAATTGTTGTTATTTTGCTCGGATCAACAGAAATCCCTTCCTTTGACACTACATGGCCAAGGAGCTTCACTTCTTCTTGCCAGAAGACACATTTTGTGAATTTGGCTTTGAAGACGTTCTTTCTCAGAATCTCTAATACCTGTTCTAAGTGTTTTTCATGCTCGGGTTTTGATTTGGAGTAGACTAAAATATCATCGATGAATACGAGGACAAATTTATTCAGAACTCCCCTGAACACTCTATTCATTAGATCAACAAAGTATGCTGGAGCATTGCATAGGCCGAACGACACTACTAACCATTCATAAAATATGTATGGACCTCTGAAAGCTGTCAAAGGAACACACTCCTCGGCAATTCTCAATTGATGAAAACCCGTAGCTAGGTCCATTTGGAAAAATACTCTCGCCCCATCTAATTGGTCTAGCAAATCATCAATGCGGGGTAATGGGTATTTGTTTTTGAGCGTCTGTTTGTTGAGGTCTCGGTAATCAACACACAATCGAAGAGTACCGTCTGACTTTGGGACAAACACTACAGCTGCACCCCAACTAGAAAAGCTAGGTCTGATCAGACCCTTCCATAGCAGTTGACGAGTTTGATCGCCTAATTCTTCCTTTTCCTTTGGAGTCATTCTACGAATTGGATGTACTACTGGTCTGGCATTGGGAATTAGATCAATTCTGAATTCTATTTCTCTTTGCGGAGGTAAGTTTTCGACTTCTTCAAACACATCCGCATAGTTTCTAACAACAGGAATCTTTTCGAAGGAAGTGGGGATAACTTCTAACGCAGACCAAAATTCCTTTCTATCTGGATTCGAACCATGGCATGGTACAGTAATATATCCAAGCTTCGTTCGAATTTTTACTATCCTTTCTGCACACTTCACTTCAGCTTCATATTTCGTTAACCAATCAAGCCCGAGAATGATATCGAATTCAGGAATGTCCATAACGACTAGATTAAAAGGAAACTGGTATCGAAAGAAAGAAGTAGGTACTATACAACACGAGCTGAGAATAATAGAACCCCCTATTGGATTATGAACTTTAACGGATTCTTTAAGCTTTCTTTGTTTTAACTTTAATTTGTGAACTGTGTTACTAGCAATAAAACTACGTGATGCACCCATCTCAAATAATACAGAAACATGAATATTTTTAATCGTAAGGGTACCTCCCACAACATCGGGTTTACCTGCTCCATCGGAAGCAGCCGGCGGGTTCGTCCCGTCATACACATGAGCTACTGTAGCCTTCTTAAGCAAAGGACAGTCTTTAACAAGATGATCCGTCTTACGGCAATTAAAGCAGGAGCGAGGGTTCTGGGAGTCTTGGCTTGAACCCTGAGAATTTGTCTTCTGCCTCTTCGGGGTTGTGCAAACATTTGAGTAGTGCCCCACCTTGCCACAATTGTAGCAGCTTCCTTTTGGCGGCCTGCTAGTTTGGGGTTTCGAGGATGCCGCTTGGCTTGACTCCGCTTGATTCACAGCGGGCTTGCGTTTATTCCTGACTTGGATTTTAGCACGATCCTGATCCCGGTGCCTTTGATCCAGGTCTTCGTAGTTGCATGCCATTTCCACCAATTTATTAAACCCCAGCTTGATGTGGGCCATCACCCTGTCTTAGCACTATCGCTTCAGCCCGAGGATAAACCTCTTATTCTTAGACTTTGCGGTGGCGACGAGCTCTGGAGCATAGTGGGATAATTGTGTAAATTTGTTCAGATAATCTTGCATCGATAGATCCCCTTACTAGAGGTTTGCGAATTCGTCGTGCATGCGCTCTAGGGCTTGCTCTGGGACATACTTCTCTTTGAATAACTATTTGAATCCGTCCCAAGTCATTCCAGCATTTCTGTTCCCGGCGGTGAGAGCTTCCCACCATAGTTCGGCTTCTTCTTGTAGGAGCCAAGCGCCCATGAAAGCTTTAACTTGATCACCAAGCCTTAGGCCTTCTAGTATCTTCTCGCATGTTTTCAGCCATGTAAGGGCCTCTATTACAGTGCCAGTCCCAGAGAAGGTTTTGCCTCCTAGGTTCTTGTACCTCTTAGCCACGCGGTCTAGCTCGAATTGTTGAGCGGTCGGGGGTTGTATCAAGGGTCCTTCTTCAACTGGGATTTCTCCTCGTCCTCTGCCACGGCCAGCACGGCCTTCTCTAGTAGCGGCTGCTCGGGTAGCCATTGTTCAGGTTCTGTATAAGCAAAAAAAGAGTCAGCCTACAGAAATGATAATTTTATTGTATGGTTAAGCAGAAAAAATTAAGGAAAGATAACGATGGACTGATCAAATTGTTTTTGCTATTCTGCTTAGCTCATTCTAGGACATTACTAGTCCTATCACTAATGAACTACTCGCCTTAGAATACTACTGATTCTATTCTGACGAAGTGTTTAATGTGTTAGATTCCAGAACTAAGGTTAACCAAAGCTCTGATACCAGCTGTGACGACCCCAAAACCCCGTGGTACGGTGTTAAGGATAATCATTGGAATCTAACACATTAATCATCATTAGCAGATCATAGATAATAGCATAAACAAGAAAATAGAATAATTTACACAAATATGACAACGGAATCATATATATCACCACATCAGAGAGCACAGTGCAGGATACTACTTAGTGCATAATAGTACATAATCAGTCAACATCGCCGGAGGCGGAATCATACATAGAGAGTACATAAACTAAACATCAGTCTACATCGCCAGTGGCAGAATCATAATACATATACACTAATGGAGGAAAAGTCATAGTCATCACGGTGTAGTCAAGCTTCGCCATGAGCCAAAAGTGCACCTCTACTGCGGTGCCAAGCCAAAATATACCAGCTACCTGTAACTAGGCTGCCCGTGTGAAAATGAGGGCACCCGAGTTTGCAAGGTGAAACAAACTACGAGTCAGTAGTGGGACTGGTATGAGAAATCTACTTAACTTATTAAACAACAATAATAAGGCAAATCAAAGGACCACGCCACTTTCGCGGAACAGGTTTACTCCAATGAGTGCTAGTGCATGAGATAAAGTAAATGATTAAATCATCGCAATGCTTTTTATAAAATGAAGCCATTATAAGACTCAGGTCCCATCACACAATGCAACACAAGCCGGAGGATAGAGTTTTACCTTATAATGGCCAAAAATGCTTCATACGTATAAAAGGAAAGTGTTTGGTATTATTACTAGTGCATATATGTTTCTAAAGAGATTTCAATCATAAATATCAATCATAGACGGCATAAATGACCCATACCACTATGTCGCCATACTAGTAATACAATTACATCCGCAATGTCGTATTGGAAATTGGATTCCATCATGAGTCGAGGCAAGGGGCAAGCTCCTCTCTATTCGAGACACTCTAGCAAATGTCCCAGGATCGCACACAGTGGTCCTTGGAATCGGCTGGGCCGGTCCTCTCTTACTTTTGAGGATTAGTTATTCCTGGACACACGTTTCCCGGTCCTTACAGACCTATAATCGAGGCGCCTCACATTCCAACAACCACACAGGTGAAAAGTAGATATAAATGTCAGGGCTGGTAGGTCACTGACACCACCATAGCTAGAAAGAAAAGTCGCGCTCTCCCAGTGGTCCATCTCCCGTTTTTGATTCATACCGGGGTGTGAGGCTCGCGAATCCACGTCATACACAAAGCTACGTCACACAGACCATGCTTTGATCATCAACCACAAGACTTTGCTTTGCAATAGAAGCCTTGATCATATGCCACTTAGGCATGCCACACAGGCAATCCACCACATGCGACTGATTTCTATCAATATATAACCTCTGAGCTCTTACGTTTCAGAGAAGGTTGTTAAGAAAGAGAATAAATTCTCCGCCGCCAAACAGATATATATTTAACAGAGATCAATCAGCATAGAATAAAATCCAGTGTCAGACACACAGTCCATTTACAAGTTCGCTCTGGGTTTGAACGAAACCGGAGGCACCAAATTCCTCGCTTATCCGCACAATCAACAATACGTCCGGATGGCTACTACTTCAGCTCCTTCAAGGTAGCTACTCCAATCATGAGCATCAGTAGCACCCATCCATCCAATGTGAAGATCGTCGGTCTTCAACCGTCTTCAACTTCTCACCGTCGATTGATTATTTGAAATGAGAATGATATCGGCATTTTCAAATAATCCACGTATATTTAGATTTTCAAATCAATGTTTTACATGGTTAAATTATTCAACATTCACATTTCAGTTCCTTAGTATAATTTTCATGTTAAACACATTCAACCATCACATATCAAGCAAACACAACAAAATTGGTTTATTTCCAATCTATATCGTCTATAGTATTTTATAACGATATATCGCTATTTTTATTTATTTATAATGGCCATATTTAATTAAACGACGTTTCAGGTCATGCCGAGGCACTGGCGCTATTTTTCACTAAATTTGTTTTACACATATCTGAAAATCTAACCGTTGGATCTTCACAAATTTTATATCATTAGGAAGATCATTTCAAAACGAATCCAACGGTTTCAGTTTTGGGAAAATCCGACGGTCGGATCTCCCACACTAGTTGTTCGAAGTTACGATTTCAAATTACGAACTGCAGCATCGTTATTCGATTTAATTTAATTATATTTATATTTATATATAAATATATCGATTCTGGTGCTGTTTTTCTTCAGATTTGAATTAAACATTCCAGACAATCCAACCGTCGGATCTTTAAAAAATTGGTGACGTTGGAAAGATATTTCCAAGTCGAACCCAAAGATTGCAGTTTCGGGAAAATCCAATGGTTGGATTTCCCAAACTAGTCGTTTGAAATCACGGTTTCAAAACACGAACTGCACGTCCACGATTCGTTTTAATTATATTTATATTTATATAAATATAGTTCATTCGAAAATTCCTATATCGTTTCACTTTAAATATTTCACTAACGCCTTTAAATTTTGGAAAATTTCGCCATAACCTCCTTTGTACGGGATGGGCTGGGAAAATTCCTAAATAGCCACACGGGCATCTCATCTCAAAAAGAAAAAGAAAAAGCCAAGCGGCTAGCCAACAGGCTCATAAAATCATCACCCAAGCAAAACAGTAAACATGTACCTATTTGTCGGGCACAAAATTTTATTTCTCTTCTCTATCCTCTTTGCTATAACCTGTTCAATAAATATGCATGTACATATATGCAATTCTTATCACTTATCATTTTCCATTCAACTTCATATTTGATTCAATTTGGTTTTAAAACACCAATCATTCTAATGTTGCATACACAGGCAAAAATCATATCATTAGCTAATTAATGAATATTTCAACTCATGCATATTTATTTGAACAAGTGGTTATTTTTAACACTTCACATTTCAATAAAAATGATATTTTTGGCGAACTAAAATATACTTCAACACATGACTATTTTATTTAGTTCCTATGCATGTTAAAAATAATATTTCTTTCACAAATATTTATTTCAACGCTCGCATATCTTTAGCATATCACATATATGATAAAAATGGTATTTTCATCATCTAAAATATTTATTTAGCACATGAATGTTTTTAACACTTCATAGTTTCAATAAAAATGTAATTTTTATCGTTCAATCTTTTATTCAACACATGAACCTTACCAACGCACACACTTCTCAACACAAGAGCATTTCCACACATGGATTGTAGCGACCCGGGAAATTCGACACTAGAATCCAGACATTTATACATTCCTTGTCCAACTCAAGTATCGAAAACCCAGAAAGCTAGAAGAAAGAAATAAGAGGTGAGATAAGAAAGAAAGAATATTAGAATAGAAGAATAAGAAGAATAATAAACACAACACAGAGTCTCACATCGCAGCGGAATAAAATATAATATGTAAATAAACCTTATAGAGAGCTTTGAAATAAAAACTTACAATCATCAGAGTACATCAACATCACTGGACAGTTATAATAATCTGTCACATATACAACACACAACGGAATATAATATCATACGTTAGAACTCTTCCAGCCTATCTCTTCACAGCATTTGAAAACCTGAACCTGTACACTCCGGGATAACCCGAGAATTTATAAAACACCGGGTCAGTCTGGTGAACCAGAGTGAGATAAACTCGCACAGTATTAAGGGTAAAATCATCCAGCTTGATTTTAAAGTCAAAATCCTTACGAAAGAAAAGGATAATCGCAAGACCGAATCCACACATACACACGGACGGTTTTTATCTTACGATAACCCAAAACATTTTGAAAATCAATACTTGTCTAATATTATAATAGTGTCTAAATACAAATAAATATAATCTAGTAGAACACTTGCATCTCACGCTCTACATATATAGTATACAAACAAAACCACGGGCGCTTATTGGAGATTGGATTTCCGACTAAGACAAGGTATGGGACCACCTGCCGATAGTGTATCTTTAAAGACGAATACACTGGGTTCAGCAAGAACGTCTTGCAACCCGGCCCACACATGACCGACCACTCATTTCTCTTGAGCGCATCGAATGTATATCACCAACGGTTGGGCTCAAACCACCGTTTCCCGAAAAGGGACAGCATCGATAGATTAAAGAAACAAAAGGAATTTCTCTAGATAGGTGATTATACACCCTAATGGGAGCGACCCACATAGCCATGCTGCCTGCCCGATTTCTGTCATTTCCCGGTTGATGAGGCTTGAGGTTATAATCGACTTTTGAAACTTCTGGCCACCATTCACATCGTCCACACCTGTCATCCAGGAACAGGATGAACCGAAGGTACTCTCCTACCACATCCTAGGAATCACCCTATAGATCAGTAGCGAGTAGTCCTTGCAACCTGTAGATTTCAGCTACTACAGAATCACAGTATATCTCTGGGGATCAGCCAGAGATTGTAAGTAACTCTTCCGTTTATGAAGATCTACGGTCTTCAATTGCTCCATCTAGATCACCATCTCTGACGTATTCGTATTTATTGGTCGGAATGGTTTTCGAATATAAATTCGATCCCGGTCTTCCCGTACCAATATCGTTAGGCCAGATTTTGATAGTCGGTTATTTAACTATCAAAATAAACAACTATAAAAATAACACAGATTCATTTGTTCAGAACACAGCGTCACTTGGCCATAATATAATATTCTCAAATCATTATATATATATATACACTTAGAAAAATATCTTAATACCATGTTCAAATTCACTTTAACTACTACTTCAAAATATCACTTATAAGTGAAAATCGACCCAACTTATCATCATACACATTTTGTTACAAAATCTCCTTGTTTCCGTTATATAACACAAACTAATCGTCACTTATCATTTAGAATAAACCCATTCTAAATCCATTTCTTCTTTTGAAAATATCGTTATATTTTCACCAATCTCCTTTTATTTCTTTATTTTGGAAATACCATTTCATATTTTCAAGCCCCTTTTTATATTTCTTTTAGTTGGGAATCCCGTCATATATATTTTCAAACTCATCAAATAACATTACACTATTATTTCTCAAAATGAATTACTTTTAATATCTGCACCATTACAACTAATATCATCTTTCGATAATCCTGAAATCGTTCAAGTTAGGGTATTTTAATTACCTCTCAAACCTTGATCAACATCATTCTTATCTTAAGATAAATATGAATTGTAATTCAAAACCCATGTTCATCCCACAATTACCATTTCACTACTTATTTACCATACGGTTTTATAAACCCTCTTACTTTTGAAATCTTCTTTATAAGTATATTACCATTACTAAATTTATCGACTTAGTAAATGATTCATAAAACATTATGTTTTAAACTTTAATATCTTTAAACTATTGGTTTTAATACCAATCTCATTACTTGATCCTTTACCAAATTCAACTACAAGAATTTGAGCTTTTCTAAACCTTTCAACGTTTATTCTGGAAATCTCATTTTCAAATCCCATCCACCTAATGCCATTACTAAGTAACGTTAATTTAAAATTAACGTTGTAACTTCCCATATCCTTTTATAACTCGTTTATACACCTTTGGTTTACTATAAAACCCTTTTCACTTCGATTCCCCTTACTTAATGATATGAAGTAACATTTACTTTAGGCTTAACATAATTTCCTAAAATCAATTTATAACTTCATTTATCAAACTTGGTTTAAATATAAACCTGCTCATAAACTCACCTTGAAATTCAATTTTATTTACATAAATGAACTTCATTTAAGAGGAACTTCTATAAATTAATATAATTTACTTTATCATTAATTATAACAAATATCCAATTTCCTTTTTAATCGTTATCAAGTTAAACACCATTCGCCAAATTACCCCATTAGATTAATTGGCACAAATTAATTTAATTTAATACTCAATTTCCGTTAGAACAGTTGGCTTGGTTGAATTTAAAACATGATTACTCATTTATCAATCCAAACTCGTCTTTTTTATTTAAAATAATAAATAAATTTAAATAATCTATTTCAAATTAATCTTATTTTAATTGTTTCATAAAACAATTAGTCGCAGTTATTAATCGTTTCACAGTTGCTTAACAATCTTGTTAATACAAGAATTTGCTTTATAAAAGATAAAGCACGTGCTTCGCACACAGTCGATTTTGGTGCCAAAATAGTAATTAAAACAATCAACATACACGTAGTTGGTTTGTTTTCTTTGTATAAACTTCATTAAAATAATATATTTAAAAAAACATCTTCAGTTATAAAATAAATTCCATAACCTTAATCGATCCTTAAAAAAAAAACAGTTTGTATTTGGCCATCTGCTATAAATTCCTCAACCAATATCACCCATTGGTTAATAACCGAAAAAATGTTGAATTTAGATTCAACAAACAACCACCAAGTCGATGATTCAATCATGTTGGTTAAACAGTTCATATAATGATCATATGCAAATAAATAATCAATTCAACTGATAGTGGTCAACCAATAACAACCATTCAAACATCCAAATATGTTTATATTATTATAAACGTAACCAACAAGGTACGTTACCTTCGTTGGAAATAATCGTTAATAATAACGATGTCATTTTATTTAAATTAAACAACCGTTTAATTTAAACAGTATAGCGAATAATCAAACAATCATTAAATCAGCCAAATCAGCTAGCAAACATAGCACACAAGCAATGAACCTGATTTATAAAAAATTATAAATAGGATAACTGAGTGAGTTTAACTCACATTGATTTGCTTTGTCGTTCAAATGGTTCGTTTCCGTCACTTTCAAGTCCGTCAAAATCAGCCCTGCATCTCATAGCCTCGGTCTCTACGGTTTCGATGAAATTGACCGCGCGCAAATTCCAATTTTGTTCGGCCAATGTTAACTACCCATTGCCGCCATCTAGTGTTCATTTCCTTCACCGCGTTTTGCTTTTCATTTTGACCGGATCCCATTTTGAAAATCCACTTCGCACCATACTTGTTCGCTACAGGAGTTGTGTCTCCTTTTACACGTCCCCTTGCTTACACGTCCTCTTCACCATACGCAACCCCATTCTTCCATTTATCCTTCGTTGTCCCTTTTTTTTATTCCTTTCTATAAATTACGAAAGCCCAATAACTCCACCACGGCCCAACTACTCTTGTCCACCCGCCTTCTCTTCTCTCCAGCGTTTTGTCTCCAATGTAGCCTGTAGCCTACATCCTTCCCACACGTTAAATACTCTACCGTCCCTTTTTTTTCTTTTGCATCCCTTACTTTCTTCTTTACATGTTCCTACTAGAACCCGGACTCTCTTCCTCACATTTCTTCTCGTCTGCACTCTTTTCTTCTTTCGTTTTTTTTTTTTGAGAATTTCCAAAACCTTCTGTAGCCTTTCACCCACCATTTCATGTATCCCATGCCCAACCTTCACGTTGCTTCCGTGCAACTGTACACCCAGCATTCCCATGTTACGCCCACGTCACCGCTTCCTTCCCAAAACTAGGTTTTGCTGAAGCCTCATTTCCTCCCTCCGTAAGGATACAACTTCGTTCCTTTTCTTCTTCTTCATTTTTTTTTCAACACTCCGTAGTGCTTGCTTTCCTCCAACAGGCTTCTCTCTTTACATCCATCTTAACGCCATGTTGCTCTACCCTTTCTCTCATGAAACAGCGTTGGTTCCATGACCTGATACTTAGCTATTCCCATTTGCTTGCTACCGTGTATTATTATTTATATTTTTATTTTATTTGAACCCTTCACCATTTTTGTTCTCTGGTTTTGAGCTCGAGCTGCCTTGTATTTATAGACTAAAACGCCTTGGTTATCACGGTACCAAGGTTTGGAGGGCACGGTATTTCAAGGGTAGGCATGTGTATGGACGTAGACTAGCTGTGCTCTTCCATCTTGTCCATGGTTGGATGCACATCGTATATTAGGAACTGCAGTGTCCTCTTTTCCTCTTAGGCATGTGCGGTCATAGGGCTTTTAGATTCACAGAACATAGGTTGGGATGAAAAGAGACAAGGATAGGTGTTGTACAAATTAATAAGCTGCGAAAGTTTTTTCCTTTTCGATTAAGTCTCTTTTGAGGATAGGTTTGCTGTACGTGGGTTTAATTAGGCATGCAGAAGGAATTGTCATTTCCAATGTAAGTATGAAATATATAGGGTAGGCATAGCATCCATTAAATTGAAGACATTGCGAAGGAAGATAAAAGAAAAACAAGTACGTCCTATATGTTCTCAGCAAAAGACTAAGCTAGCGTTGCTGTTTATTTCAGTGTAGTATACAAACTTTTCAAATCACTTTGCCCTTTGCTCTGAAGTCTTTGAAAATCCCAAAGTATTGTGTTGTCCCAAACGCATGTCATTGTGTTTTCAACTCTGAGGGGATGGAAGCCTTACAAGGCATCTCGACAGTGTATTCTCACTTCATTTGATGGAGCTTCATTATGTATTGACGGTAGGCAGAAAAGTTTTAAACATAGGGTAGGCTATATAGAGTAGCTCCTATTTTTATTAGTTGTTTATGTTCCCAGTAACACTTATATTATTTATTTCGTACACTGCTAAAAGTTCTATACTGCTGTTTACGCTATCGTAAATACCCATACTGCTCCTTCTCGATGTTACGAACCCAAATAAATTAATTTCGTTCATGTTCACGCTGCTACAGACAGAAATAAAAATACCGTTGTGTCCAGCATTGCCTTACGACTTCAAAAATATAATAACATCGGTAGGTTGACTTATAGTGTGAAACCCCAAAATATTGATATAGGGTGCAAAAATACTCCAAATAAAAAGTTGCCTATTTTACGAAATAAAAATTACAGTAAAATTCTAAAAATTAAATTATACTTACGTCTCAGAAGAATCTTGTCTAAATTCGAAACCGATATCTAGTTATATCAAATAAACCGTTACGGTCGATAAACGATTCTATAACGACTATTTGAAAATTTAAATTGGACATATCTTACAATCTATACGACGAAATTCCCATTTTTCTCTTCCATTAGAAAAATATAATCAAATCGATTCAGACGATTCTTGTTTCACAAATTTCCGATTTATATCGGATCATGTATATTCAATTGAAGTTTAGATTTCAATATTACGAACTGCAGCGTCGTTTCGAGCTCGTTTTAATATAAATATAAATTTAAACGTTTTATCGTCGTTAAATAACGAATTTCATACTAATAATCCAATTATATTTCAAATAAAATATTTAAAATCAATTTAAATATTCAACTCAAATGGTCGAAAAATCCAGGTCGTTACATTCTTCCCCCCTTAAAATAATTTTGTCCCCGAAATTGCTAATTTAAGAAGAATGCTTTAAACCACTTTATTTTCAAAATAATTATTTCAAAAATATTATCAAAAAAAAAATTCTCAAAAAATTCGCCAGCACCTCCTTTGTACTGTACGATCCAAACAACTACAACTCGCCACTTCAGGTCTCATATTAATCAAAAGAAAACAAAGCCAGGCCGCAACCCAACTCAGGGGGTTTAAAATCAATCACCTAAATCAATATAATCAAGGTTTACCTATTTGTCGAGCAACCGATACTCCAATTCCAAACCAAAGCATTAACAACTCTTTCTCTCCTTCAATCCTGTACTTAACTCGATATCCAAAGCCAATAACAAATATAAGGTCAAACCATTTCCGTTTTATTTCATATTAATTCTACTCAAATTCATTGAATTTTATCTCTTAGTTGTTGATGACTTTTATTATCCAAACAGTTTATTATCCAACAAACAATCAAACACAATCAATCGTAACCAATTCATCCATATTTAACTTATTCTTAGGTTAAATTTTGATTTATTTATCTCCATAAATTAAATTCCACATTTTCAAATTCTTTTGCTTTATTACTTGTTCAAATTCAAAATCAAGTTTGAATTCCCATTCAAATCAGTCAACAAACCAATATCAATCATTGGATAAAATTATTTACCTCGATACAAAAATAAACTTTGGGCAAAATTATTTCATCTACCTTTTTTTCTTCAAAACAATATTGTATCAATTTGACAGTTCAACTTGAACCGATCAAGATAACACAATACAAAATCCTTCTTATAGAAATTTACAAATACGCGCTCTCATATATACACTCAATCTCGATCTAGAGTATTACTAACTCCATCTCTATCGAGTTATGCCATAGAGCCAAGGTTATTTTTAAACCATCGCTCTGATACCAACTGTAGCGACCCGTGAAATTCGACACTAGAATCCAGACATTTATACATTCCTTGTCCAACTCAAGTATCGAAAACCCAGAAAGCTAGAAGAAAGAAATAAGAGGGTGAGATAAGAAAAAAAGAATATTAGAATAGAAGAATAAGAAGAAGAATAAACACAACACAGAGTCTCACATCGCAGCAGAATAAAATATAATATGTAAATAAACCTTATAGAGAGCTTTGAAATAAAAACTTACAATCATCAGAGTACATCAACATCACTGGACAGTTATAATAATCTGTCACATATACAACACACAACGGAATATAATATCATACGTCAGAACTCTTCCAGCCTGTCTCTTCACAGCATTTGATAACCTGAACCTGTACACTCCGGGCTAACCCGAGCATTTATAAAACACCGGGTCAGTCTGGTGAACCAGAGTGAGATAAACTCGCACAGTATTAAGGGTAAAATCATCCAACTAGATTTTAAAGTCAAAATCCTTGCGAAAGAAAAGGATAATCATAAGACCGAATCCACACTTAAACACGGACGGTTTTTATCTTACGATAACCCAAAACATTTTGAAAATCAATACTTGTCTGATATTATAATAGTGTCTAAATACAAATAAATATAATCTAGTAGAACGCTTGCATCTCACGCTCTACATATATAGTATACAAACAAAACCGCGGGCGCTTATTGGAGATTGGATTTCCGACTATGACAAGGTATGAGACCACCTGGCGATAGTGTATCCCTAAAGACGAATACACTTGGTTCAGCAAGAACGTCTTGCAACCCGGCCCACACATGACCGACCACTCATTTCTCTTGAGCGCATCGAATGTATATCACCAATGGTTGGGCTCAAACCACCATTTCCCGAAAAGGGACAGCATCGATAGATTAAAGAAACAAAAGGAATTTCTCTAGATAGGTGATTATACACCCTAATGGGAGCGACCCACATAGCCATGTTGCCTGCCCGATTTCTGTCATTTCCCGGTTGATGAGGCTTGAGGTTATAATCGACTTTTGAAACTTCTGGCCACCATTCACATCGTCCACACCAGTCATCCAGGAACAGCATGAACCGAAGGCACTCTCCTACCACATCCTAGGAATCACCCTATAGATCAGTAGCGAGTAGTCCTTGCAACCTATAGATTTCAGCTACGACAGAATCACAGTATATCTCTGGGGATCAGCCAGAGATTGTAAGTAACTCTTCCGTTTATGAAGATCTACGGTCTTCAATTGCTCCATCTAGATCACCATCTCTAACGTATTCGTATTTATTGGTCTGAATGGTTTTCGAATATAAATTCGATCCCGGTTTCCCGTACCAATATCGTTAGGCCAGATTTTGATAGTCGGTTATTTAACTATCAAAATAAACAACTATAAAAATAACACAGATCCATTTGTTCAGAACACAGCGTCACTTGGCCATAATATAATATTCTCAAATCATTATATATATATATATATATACACTTAGAAAAATATCTTAATACCATGTTCAAATTCACTTTAACTACTACTTCAAAATATCACTTATAAGTGAAAATCGACCCAACTTATCATCATACACATTTTGTTACAAAATCTCCTTGTTTCCGTTATATAACACAAACTAATCGTCACTTATCATTTAGAATAAACCCATTCTAAATCCCATTTCTTCTTTTGAAAATATCGTTATATTTTCACCAATCTCCTTTTATTTCTTTATTTTGGAAATACCATTTCATATTTTCAAGCCCCTTTTTATATTTCTTTTAGTTGGGAATCCCGTCATATATATTTTCAAACTCATCAAATAACATTACACTATTATTTCTCAAAATGAATTACTTCTAATATCTGCACCATTACAACTAATATCATCTTTCGATAATCCTGAAATCGTTCAAGTTGGGGTATTTTAATTACCTCTCAGACCTTGATCAACATCATTCTTATCTTAAGATAAATATGAATTGTAATTCAAAACCCATGTTCATCCCACAATTACCATTTCACTACTTATTTACCATACGGTTTTATAAACCCTCTTACTTTTGAAATCTTCTTTATAAGTATATTACCATTACTAAATTTATCGACTTAGTAAATGATTCATAAAACATTATGTTTTAAACTTTAATATCTTTAAACTATTGGTTTTAATACCAATCTCATTACTTGATCCTTTACCAAATTCAACTACAAGAATTTGAGCTTTTCTAAACCTTTCAACGTTTATTCTGGAAATCTCATTTTCAAATCCCATCCACCTAATGCCATTACTAAGTAACGTTAATTTAAAATTAACGTTGTAACTTCCCATATCCTTTTATAACTCGTTTATACACCTTTGGTTTACTATAAAACCCTTTTCACTTCGATTCCCCTTACCTAATGATATGAAGAAACATTTACTTTAGGCTTAACATAATTTCCTAAAATCAATTTATAACTTCATTTATCAAACTTGGTTTAAATATAAACCTGCTCATAAACTCACCTTGAAATTCAATTTTATTTACATAAATGAACTTCATTTAAGAGGAACTTCTTTAAATTAATATAATTTACTTTATCATTAATTATAACAAATATCCAATATCCTTTTTAATCGTTATCAAGTTAAACATCATTCGCGAAATTACCCCATTAGATTAATTGGCACAAATTAATTTTATTTAATACTCAATTCCCGTTAGAACAGTAGGCTTGGTTGAATTTAAAACATGATTACTCATTTATCAATCCAAACTCGTCTTTTTTATTTAAAATAATAAATAAATTTAAATAATCTATTTCAAATTAATCTTATTTTAATTGTTTCATAAAACAATTAGTTGCAGTTATTAATCGTTTCACAGTTGCTTAACAATCTTGTTAATACAAGAATTTGCTTTATAAAAGATAAAGCACGTGCTTCGCACACAGTCGATTTTGGTGCCAAAATAGTAATTAAAACAATCAACATACATGTAGTTGGTTTGTTTTCTTTGTATAAACTTCATTAAAATAATATATTTAAAAAAACATCTTCAGTTATAAAATAAATTCCATAACCTTAATCGATCCTTAAAAAAAACAGTTTGTATTTGGCCATCTGCTATAAATTCCTCAACCAATATCACCCATTGGTTAATAACCGAAAAAATGTTGAATTTAGATTCAACAAACAACCACCAAGTCGATAATTCAATCATGTCGGTTAAACAGTTCATATAATGATCATATGCAAATAAATAATCAATTCAACTGATAGTGGTCAACCAATAACAACCATTCAAACATCCAAATACGTTTATATTATTATAAACGTAACCAACAAGGTACGTTACCTTCGTTGGAAATAATCGTTAATAATAACGATGTCATTTTATTTAAATTAAACAACCGTTTAATTTAAACAGTATAGCGAATAATCAAACAATCATTAAATCAGCCAAATCAGCTAGCAAACATAGCACACAAGCAATGAACCCGATTTATAAAAAATTATAAATAGGGTAACTGAGTGAGTTTAACTCACATTGATTTGCTTTGTCGTTCAAATGGTTCGTTTCCGCCACTTTCAATTCCGTCAAAATCATCCCTGCATCTCATAGCCTCGGTCTCTACGGTTTCGATGAAATTGACCGCGCGCAAATTCTAATTTTGTTCGGCCCATGTTAACTACCCATTGCCGCCATCTAGTGTTCATTTACTTCACCGCGTTTTGCTTTTCATTTTGACCGGATCTCATTTTGAAAATCCACTTCGCACCATACTTGTTCGCTACAGGAGTTGTGTCTCCTTTTACACGTCCCCTTGCTTACACGTCCTCTTCACCATACGCAACCCCATTCTTCCATTTATCCTTCGTTGTCGATTTTTTATTCCTTTCTATAAATCACGAAAGCCCAATAACTCCACCACGGCCCAACTACTCCTATCCACCCGCCTTCTCTTCTCTCCAGCGTTTTGTCTCCAATGTTGCCTGTAGCCTACATCCTTCCCACACGTTAAATACTCTACCGTCCCTTTTTTTTCTTTTACATCCCTTACTTTCTTGTTTACATGTTCCTACTAGAACCCGGACTCTCTTCCTCACATTTCTTCTCGTCTGCACTCTTTTCTTCTTTCGTTTTTTTTTTGAGAATTTCTGAAACCTTCTGTAGCCTTTCACCCACCATTTCATGTATCCCACGCCCAACCTTCATGTTGCTTCCGTGCAACTGTACACCCAGCATTCCCATGTTACCCCCACGTCACCGCTTCCTTCCCAAAACTAAGTTTTGCTGAAGCCTCATTTCCTCCCTCCGCAAGGAAACAACTTCGTTCCTTTTCTTCTTTTTTTTTTCAACACTCCGCAGTGCTTGCTTTCCTCCAACAGGCTTCTCTCTTTACATCCATCTTAACGCCATGTTGCTCTACCCTTTCTCTCATGAAACAGCGTTGGTTCCATGACCTTATACTTAGCTATTCCCATTTGCTTGCTACCGTGTATTATTATTTATATTTATATTTTATTTGAACCCTTCACCATTTTTGTTCTCTGGTTTTGAGCTCCAGCTGCCTTGTATTTATAGACTAAAACGCCTTGGTTATCACGGTACCAAGGTTTGGAGGGCACGACATTTCAAGGGTAGGCATGTGTATGGACGTAGACTAGCTGTGCTCTTCCATCTTGTCCATGGTTGGATGCACATCATATAGTAGGAACTGCAGTGTCATCTTTTCCTCTTAGGCATGTGCGGTCATAGGGCTTTTAGATTCACAGAGCATAGGTTGGGATGAAAAGAGACAAGGATAGGTGTTGTACAAATTAATAGGCTGCGAAAGTTTTTTCCTTTTCGATTAAGTCTCTTTTGAGGATAGGTTTGCTGTACGTGGGTTTAATTAGGCATGCAGAAGGAATTGTCATTTCCAATGTAAGTATGAAATATATAGGGTAGGCATAACATCCATTAAATTGAAGACACTGCGAAGGAAGATAAAAGAAAAACACAGTATGTCCTATATGTTCTCAGCAAAAGACTAAGCTAGCGTTGCTTTTTATTTCAGCGTAGTACACCAACTTTTCAAATCACTTTGCCCTTTGCTCTGAAGTCTTTGAAAATCCCAAAGTATTGTGTTGTCCCAAACGCATGTCATTGTGTTTTCAACTCTGAGGGAATGGAAGCCTTACAAGGCATCTCGACAGTGTATTCTCACTTCATTTGATGGAGCTTCA
Source organism: Allium sativum (assembly GCA_030737875.1). Taxonomy (NCBI): domain Eukaryota; kingdom Viridiplantae; phylum Streptophyta; class Magnoliopsida; order Asparagales; family Amaryllidaceae; genus Allium; species Allium sativum. The sequence continues at coordinate 32,168 of JASFAX010004562.1, forward strand.
TTATGTATTGACGGTAGGAAGAAAAGTTTTAAACATAGGGTAGGCTATATAGAGTAGCTCCTATTTTTATTAGTTGTTTATGTTCCCAGTAACACTTATATTATTTATTTCGTACACTGCTAAAAGTTTCATACTGCTGTTTACGCTATCGTAAATACCCATACTGCTCCTTCTCGATGTTACGAACCCAAATAAATTAATTTCGTTCATGTTCACGCTGCTACAGATAGAAATAAAAATACCGTCATGTCCAGCATTGCCTTACGGCTTCAAAAATATAATAACATCGGTAGGTTGACATATATTGTGAAACCCCAAAATATTGATATAGGGTGCAAAAATACTCCAAATAAAAAGTTGCCTATTTTACAAAATAAAAATTACAGTAAAATTCTAAAAATTAAATTATACTTACGTCTCAAAAGAATCTTGTCTAAATTCGAAACCGATATCTAGTTATATCAAATAAACCGTTACGGTCGATAAATAATTCTATAGCAACTATTTGAAAATTTAAATTGGACGTATCTTACAATCTATACGACGAAATTCCCATTTTTCTCTTCCATTAGAAAAATATAATCAAATCGATTCAGACGATTCTTGTTTCACAAATTTCCGATTTATATCGGATCATGTATATTCAATTGAAGTTCAGATTTCAATATTACAAACTGCAGCGTCGTTTCGAGCTCGTTTTAATATAAATATAAATTTAAACGTTTTATCGTCGTTAAATAACGAATTTCATATTAATAATCCGATTATATTTCAAATAAAATATTTAAAATCAATTTAAATATTCAACTCAAATGGTCGAAAAATCCAGGTCGTTACATGGATATTTTATATAGTTTGTTCATATAAGATAGATGAAATTTTTATTGTTGAAACTATTTATATATAAGGCGAATATTTTACATACTTCATATATATTATAAAAATGTGATTTTTATTGTTTAAACTCCTTATTCATTCACACATGTATTTAATTTTCACACATCACTTCTCAACACATGAGCATTTCCACACATGGATATAATTTCAACACATGACTTTAGTTTTAACACATGAAAATAATCTCAACATATGAAAATAATTCTAACACATGAATATTATTCAAAATTTCGGCAGCATAACGGCAGGGTAGTTAAAACCGGCACTGTAATGACCCGGGTTTTTGTCGACTTTGGTTATCGCCATAAACTCAATGATGACTAACCAAACATCGAAAAATACCGGTCACTAGTGAAAGAAATTAGAGGGTGAGGAAAGATAAGATAGAAACTTAGAATAAAAGAAGAAGAAGAACACAATATCAGAGTAACACGAATCTCACAGCGGAACGAATAAATATATTTCATAACATAACTATGAAATACAAATTTTTACTTGAATATACATATCATTATCAAAGTACAGCACTTACAACACAGCGGAAATAAACTATAGCTATATGATCCTATAGCCTCCTACTCCAGCTCTTCAAGTGTATCTGTAAAATCCCGACTACTTGACTGCCCATACAAATTTAGGCACCGAAGAGTTTAGGGAAAACAACAAAATAAACTCCGGGTCAGTCATGGGACTGGTATAAGTAAAACAGTTTAAAACAGTTTGAACAAGTAAACCATATCTCATAAGACCACGCCGTATAACGAAACGGGTTTTTCCCTTATGAGAATCCAAATATCTTTATATCAAAACCGTTTGATATTATAATAATGTCTATCAACACAATATAATAATCATCTAGCAAAAACGCTTTCATCTCACGTTCTACATATATAGTATACAATCAAAACTGCAAGCACGTATTGGGTAATGGATTTCCAACTATGACAAGGTATGGAACCACCTTTCGCTAGTGTACCTATAAAGAGGAATACACTGGATTCAACAAGAACATCTTGCAACCCGGCCACACATGACCGACCACTCATTTCGCTTGAGTGTATCGAATGTATATCACCAACAGTTGGGATCAGCCAACATTTCTGGTTTCTTATTTGGAAAACATTTCCAAAGCTTCTTCATTGGACTTAGACAAATTTTTAAACAAACCATCTCGATGCCAACTCAAACCATTTCCTTTAATTACTAAATTCACTTAACCATATTTTACTATCGAACCTTAACCATTCCTTAGTTAAAAATGAAGTCAATCAAGTTAGGGTAATACTACCTCTCAGACCTTAACTGAACAACGGTTCTAACCTTGAAATAGACAAAGTTCACCCTTCTAATTCTTTAACAAACTTCCTGACGTAACTCTCTTTCAAATCTTTTCTATTCGATAATTCTTTCCTTCGATAAGGTATATTCGATAACTCTATTCAATTTATTCTATTCACTTAACTCTTTTGATTTAACTCTAATCTATTCACTTAACTCCTATCGAATAAACTATATTCGATAACTCTTTTAATTCTATTTGAATAAACTATATATTCGATTAACTCCTTTTACTCTATTCGAATAAATTATATTCGATTAACTCCTTTATTCTATTTGAATAAACTATATTCGATTAACTCCTTTTTACTTTATTCGAATAACCTATATTCGATTAACTCCTTTATTCTATTTGAATAAACTATATATTCGATTAACTCCTTTTTACTTTCTATTCGAATAAACTATATTCGATTAACTCATTTGCTTTAACTCTAATCGATTAAACTAACATCGATTAACTCCTTTCGATTAAACTAACATCGATTAACTCCTTTCGATTAAACTAACATCGATTAACTATTCATTTATAAAGATTTACTTTTAGTAACGGTTCTTCACTTTACAAATGATTTTCCTTTTTTAATTCTATTTGTAAAGGGTTTTACAAATATCCCTTATTCAATCTCATTTGTAAATGGTTTACAAACATTTCTCTTTCTGATTGATTTGTAAATTGTTTAAAAACCTTTCCCGTTCTAATCTAATTGCTAATGGTTTTACACTATTTCCTTGTATATCTTTATTTATTCTACTCTAGTTATTTCCTTTTTTCTATTCTATTCGTTTTATCAACATTTTTCCCTTTTATAAAACTCTATTCGTTTTATAAACATTTCCTCTTTTATTTACTTTCGAAATATTTCCTTTTATAAAATCTATTGATTTTATAAAATCCCTTTATTTCAATTTACGTTGAAATAATTCTTTTTACATCCCAGGGTCTTTTATGATATTTAAAATATCGAATAACAAGGATCAATATCATTCCAACACACATAATCCATAACAGATTATATAACACATCATATATCACAATATATGAAAAACAGTAAAATAAATGTTGAGGAATCCAATCGGATTCCTCCAACCTGTTTCCCTGCATCACAGATGTTAAACAATATAGATAACATCACTTTCAGTTCCATATGATATATTCTGTTAAACAGAATCAATATAGAAATTCAACTAACTGACTAGCAGTTCAATCAAACAGTCAACACACAGTCAATCAACCAACATTTAACAGTTCTAAAAATACAACATGAAATTATAAACTGTTCAGAGTTAGTGATATTTACTCACATTGGACTATCATTGTTAATTAACGATAATTGTCGTTGATTCAAATCGGACTATTTATTTTGCCATAAATTGTAACGAGTTCGAACTCACTACCAGTCAGTTCCACTACGTAGTCGTCGTCCACACGATTCCAACGGATCTTGTTTCGCTGAAAACCGGTGTCGTATGACAAAGTTATGGCATTTCGAAGTTTACACATATAATTAAATAAATAAAACTTAAATTGAATATCCATTTGGGCTTTTTACGCCTTTCCGGCCCACATACCCTTCAAATACCCAACCCGACATTCTCCTTTCTTCCCCAATATAATTTGCCGTGACCTCCTGTTCTTCATCAGCCCATTCGAAGATCTTCCACCGCCTTCTTCCACCTTGTTTCACCATCGTTCATCCTGAGACAACCACCAATATTCTTCTCTACACGACCTCCTTCCTCCCATACCCGAATTGCTAAACTCGCACGCACCATTTCCTGTTCGGTTACAGACCGAACTCGTGCCACCCAGTGTCAGCACCGACACTTAAAATCATGGAATTCCACATAAAAGTCAAAATCGAAGCTATGCGATCTCCTGAGTTCAAATCCGAACTCGAAACCAAGGATCGAAACTTCCATCACCCCATTTAGGCGAACCCTAGTTTCGCTGTTGATATTTGTGCTTCAGCGAACCCAAATCGCACCCCAAACAACTCATCCCAAGTCGAAGAACAACTCTCAAAGATTCGGAATCTATACGTATTTCGGCTTAACGATTTTTCTTTGAATTTATATTGATTTTTGTTTGTGGGAAATTTCACTGTAAACACCCAGTGGCGTTATATATAGTTGTAGTGGTGGTTGGTTACGTTCGTGGCTGAGAAGGGATGTACTTGGCTTGTTTTTAGATCAGACAAAATATTGGATATTTTTATTTATTTATTTTATTGATTTTATATAGTGTATCTGTCTTCTAAAAATCGGTGTGACCACACACGATACCCAAAAATCACCAAACTGGACATACCGCTAGAATTTGACATTACGGTCCCAACGAAACTGGTTTCGTCGAATTCTGACTCAGTATGCTCACACACGTATTTTTAACCGTCGAAATACTGACTGTTTCTCACTCTAAAAATCCGTACGACCACACAGTGATGCTAAAAATCATGAAACTGGAAATCTAACAACTATTTGACATTGCTGATCCAACAAAACTAGTTTCGTCGAATTCCGACTTCGTTTGCAAAACCGGCTATTTTTAAAGCTTTGAATGACCCATTTAAATATATAAATATATTTAAATATAATTATATTAAATATTTATAAATAAATATTATCGTATATATTCATAGTGGAATACCATACAGCTCTAGAATATTCCTATATGAGTTTCTAACTTGATATTTTAAAACTAGGTCAACCCGATATTCGATTTATATTGAAATTCCTTTTAAAAATATAAATAATTCCTTTATAAATTATAAAGGAATTCCACAGCGACTTTTCTAAAATTTGATTTGAACGTAAATCAAAATCTACACGACGAAATCCCGATTTTTCTCTTCCACTATATAGATATACTCCACTAGCTCCACACGTTTCTTGTTTCACAGAAATCCGGCTTAAAACGAATCATGTACATTCAGTTGAAGTTCAAATCGCCAAATTACGAACTACAGCGCCATTTCAAGCTCGATTTTAATTATAATATAATTATACGTTCAAACTGTCGTTCAAATAATATATTCGTTATTCAAATTCAATTCCAAGCTGAATTAAATATCACAGATGATCCAGTTCACCCCATATCGCCATTTAAGCCAATTTTGATTATTTCAGAATTATATATATTATTTAATTTATTATTTTAAATAAATATTCGCCATTATTTAATTCCACGACCATTAAATGCTTTTAATCACCTTTTAAATAATTAAATAAATAAATAAATTAAAATACCTCTGCCAATGCGGGTCATTACAATCTTCCCCACTTAAAATAATTTCGTCCTCGAAATTGCTAAAAGGTAGAGGACGACCCTATCGACTGGTTAGAACATATTTGTTCACTTCTTAACTTCAGTTTTCAACTGAACTAATTTAATTTCAATTAAATATTAATTAATTCTTATCAACGAAAATTTTCAAACCTGAAAATTTTCTAACGCCTTAACTCTTCGAAATTTTTTGCCAGCACCTCCTTTGTACTGCTCAATCGGTCAAACTCCAATTCGCCTATCTGGGCCATCTCCAACCCAAAAGAAAATCAAACAGCCAAGCGGCTTGCCAATTCGGCTCATAAATCTTATTACCAATAGAAATATAAACTTGTACCTTTTGTCGGCATATCATTATATCCTTTCCACCTGTTATCAATTCCGCGGATACAAGGGTCATCCCAATCAAATTCCAATCTGCTTTTATCCATAACACAACCATTTGCTTATATCCGAGCCAAATATCATTTTAACTCGAGTTTCTTCTCGATTCCCAACTATTAACTTGATTATCCCATTACACTTCAAATTTGAATCTCACAATCCAATTTGTCTTGATATCATTCTAATTCAACCTCAATTACCACTTTATTGGCTTTACTTTAGTTTAAATTTTGCTTTCACAAATTTCTGTTAAATTTGTTTTTAATTTAAACAGTCTTTCCCTGGGAGTTTTCAAACAGTTTACTCTTTTCAAAATTCAAATTTTCCTTTTTGAACATGTCACTGAGCCCTTAATTAATATTCCATTAGTTAAATCACTCCTCTATTTCTTTATCAATATTTGTTAACCCAATATTTTCAATAACTATATTGACCTTTTATGTTATTTGGAAAACATTTCCGAATATCGCCTTCCTTTATTTTCTAAACTTTAGAAAATATATGCTATTTATAATTGGAAAATATTCCAAGTACTTATCTCTTTTCCGATCTCGTTTATTTCTATACTTAGGAAATATTCTTTATTATATCTCCAAGCTTACACTTATTTGGGTTAAAACGGATGTTGTGTAAAACATCGTTACGACAACCCAAATACTATATTCACTAACTCTTATTCAACATTGATCTTCGAGCCTGAAATCTTACTATTTATTTGTTAATAATGAAATCAATCAAGTTGGGGTATAACTACCTCTCAAACCTTGACTGAATAACATTTATAACGTCAAAACAGATATGACTACTTACTCGAATAATCAATACCATACAACTACTTATTCACTTTTAAACACGTATACACTTCCTCTTTCTATTCTTACTAGATTTTATTCTAAGTCTTCCTTTTTTATTTTACTATTCTATTTCTAAGTTCGTTTCCTTATCGACTT